>VXBR01010500.1:562513-841560 GCA_013400215.1 Cisticola juncidis
AGCGCGGCCGGCGGCGCAGAAGGACCTTGGTAAGAGGTGAGGTGAGGCCGCTGCGCGCTCCTGCCGCGGCTCCCGCTGTTCCCTCTTCCTCCCCTCATGCCCTCTAACTTCCCTTGTCATCCCCATCCTTAGGGCCGCCAGCTGCCGCTCCCTGCTCGGCCACAGCCCCGTGACCTCTGCGCGTCCCTGAGGGTGGCGGAGCCGGGCCCAGCGGCGGCGGCTGCAGCGCGGGGCTGGGGTGCCCTGGGTGCGGGGAACGGCGCGGGCTGGTCCCCGCCTGGCCCCCGCACTGCTCAGAATGTATTCTGACGTAAACACCAGGACAGCAGGCCTGGGAGGGAAGACCCTCCGAGGAGCGCAGGATTTAGTGTGGGCAACGAGGGCCAGCCTTGATTCCACAAATACTGGGTGTAATGAGTGTAAGACCTTAAACTAGAATTGTGTCATAACTAGATTGTCCTTGAATTTTGTCCCCTAAATATTCTCATTGGAAGGTCAAATACACAGGACCACTGCTGCTTATATGGTGAGGATGATTATTGCACAGTACAAAAAGAATTATCTTTCTGTAGAACAGAAGATTGTTTTAGCTAGAGGTTATTCCAGAGCTCTTTTACTTCGTTCTTCTTTCAGGAAACCCCGTCACCATGTCGGCTGCACTGTTGCCAAAGCCGCAGATGCGGGGCCTCTTGGCCAGGCGGATGAAGTTGCACCTCCTTGGGGCGTTTTTGGTATCCATGGGATCTGCAGTTCTGTTCAAGGTGGGCTCTGCAGTCCTTGGGTTATAAACTGGGTTCGTTGGAATGTTTAAAGAACTCATAATATTTTTCTGTTGAGATTGGGTTGAGCTATTCATCAGAAAGGTTTAGTAATGTATTTTTGTAAGCATGTTTCCAAAGCACAAATAAATCCTGCTAATCTTCATTGAGGAAAGGGTATGAATAATGATTCTGTGTGTTTAAGATCACGCAATCTGTGACAACTTGACCTTGAGTCTTCTGGTCCCAAAATGCTCTTGGCCATTCACAGCTGATGCACATTAACTCTGGATAGTTTGTGTTTTGGTCTGCGACAGTTTCTGAGACTTGGGAGAGTTGTCAAAGTCTTACTTTACCTCTTGACTGATTTCAGGAAACCTGCTCTTAAGCAATTTGGAAAACTCATTCTTCACACTGAAGATGTCAGTGTGGGAAAACCTAATGTGGTCTTTCTGTCCTTGCTTTTGAGGTAACATGTGGAAATGGAGCATTGTGTTTCCAGAAAAACACTCTTACAGGTTTGACTTTTGGTAAAAATAAGAGCAGTACTTATTCTTGAGTACTCTTATTAAATAATTTTTGGATCTTGTACACAAAGCAAACAACACAGTGGGAATTCTTGTGGAAGAACTGGATCTTGGTTTTCCCATTGAACTTCTGCATGTACTGCAAATGCTGGCAGCATTTGAGTGCTCAGGAAGCTGTTGATAAAAGTGACAAGAAACAAAGCAAATTTCAGTTTTTTCTCAACTTCTCACAAATGTCTATCAGAAACAATAAGCTCACACGCGTACTTAACACATCTGTTGAGAAGTAGACAAGCTTATTGGTGGTCAGCCTTCATTATAATTTTTTAACAGTCTCTGGGTCAGTACCTTGTTTTTCACCCCCGTGTTAATACAATGGTAAGGTGGCAGACCAGATTCAGAACAGGTAACGTGGATCTCAGCAGCCATTTCCTTTGTTCCATGTAAGATGCTGTCATACAAACCCAGCTCAGAAATTTTTTCACGTTTTTGGGAGCTTTTTGGGTATATCCCTGTGCTTCAGGTGAATGGTGTCCAAGGAATGAGGATTGTGTCTTTTTATGTGGGTGACCTGTAAGAGTTGCTCTGCAGTCTTGTGGAATTGTACCAGATGTAGTTGACTTACAGTGTAGCTCAAATGTAGTCCTTCAGTGTATGAGGCCAGTTTATCCAGAGTTCGACTTCTGTAGCTGCCCACAGACACAAAACTTGCCACAATAACATGTTTTATGTATAAAACTATTAGCAGTGAGGGTGTTGGACACTCAAATATCTTGAAAGTGTGATGTAACCTTGTAACAGGCTTCCTTTTTAAGGTTGTACTGCAGACATTTGTTCTCCTGACCAATGATCAGGTAGCCTGACCCGTGGGCTTTAACAGGAGCAAAGGAATGTTTAATAATTTGAGCTAAAGGCCTTTTACATGAATATCCACTGATAGAAATTATGGAACTAACAAGAAGAAACCCTGTTCATAAAGCTTTGCAAATGTTAATTTTCTGTGTGTTACTTTCCAGTTTGCAGTTGCTGAGCCCAGAAAACGAGCTTATGCAGACTTCTACAGAAACTACGACCCCATGAAGGACTTTGCAGCCATGAAGGCAGCGGGCGTGCTGGAGAGCGCCCCGCCCAAGTGATGGTGAGCTGCACCTGCAGAACTGAGCTGCACTGCAGCGGGGCAGGAGTCACAGGATTCCAGTGAGATGTTGTGCTTCTGACTGGAGGGGTCTTCCTTATTCTTTAATGGAAAGGGGTTCCCAAAGAGGAAGGATACAAATTGCACTCAGGAGACCTCTGGGTAATAAAAATGTTAAAAAACAGGAGAACTGGGGAGTAAAGGCGGGATAGAAGCTCCTGAATGCTTTTTGGGTAATTTGTTTAACTTGTGTGGTACAGGATGATGCCAGGCCTTTGCCCTCCTCACATAACCAAGGAGAGGAGACAAAGCTCTAATGTTAAACTCCAGGGCTTGCCTGATTCCACAGTTATGTCGATGCTGTTGTATCTTGAACTGCTGAATTTGGGGCTGTGTGTATCTTCTGCATACATACTTGTGGTGGTACAGTGAGTGAGAAAATGGAGAGGCTCATTTTACTCTCATAGCATGCATCTTCATGGAAGAAACAGACAGCTTCTTCATATCATTTTGTATTTTGAAGTTGGTGAGAGGGGAAATAACTAGTCATGAGGGGAAATACATCTGTATGCATACACATACGTAGATATTCAAAAATCACAGTGGCATACAGCTCTGTGTGCTATATCACATTTTTGCCATATTGTATGAAGCTGGAATAGAACTCTGTTCACAATACTCTTTTTTTAGCACTTGACGCTGCCTTTTCTAGGAAAACCACCCCGCTTTGTTCTCCCTTGCTGGTAACACCAGGAAAAAATTACTGATTTCAACTGAGTTGTAGTTATTAATAACTGCACTCACTAAGCTGCATGAGCTGATGTGACAACTCAATAAAGAGTTCCTCTCCCTTTCTTGGTGCAAATTTTTTACATTGAGTTCTCTGCTTCTCCTAAAATGACTTCAGACTAATCTAGAATGATAGTTTTTCATTCTTTTGGAATGTTTTCATTTTGTGATCATTACGTGATAATCTGTGGCTTTAATTATCATGGCCAGCTGGATTTTCTCAGCTTGTTTGCATGAAGAAGCAAGATTGAAGAAAGATTTGTACTTAACACTGTGAATACTGAATGCTGTTCTATGACAATCTGGAATTAACTGGTTTCTGCTTAACACAGTTATGTAAAAGATAAAACTCAGAGCTTCATCTCTTCTAAATTTTTTAGAAAAAGGTAAAAAATACTTGTGTCAGTACCAGCTTTTGGTAATGTTTTGGGGTTTTTTTTATTTTGTGAGAGTGGGATACTGCTGGTCTTCAGCTGCGACTGCCAACAAAGATAAATAATGAATTTACAAATTTACCTGGTTTAAATCTTGGTACTTCTGCCTCTGGTTCAGTCCTCTGGCTAATATATAGTCACTTTTAAACTTCTTCAGACACTGGAATTGCGTTCTTCAGTCAGGTGGCCTTCATCAGTGTATTCTGAAGGGCCATCTGGTAGTAAAATCATTTGAAACAAACACTGTCAACAAGGATGCATGTTGAATATTTAATTCAAATCACGAGCAAGATTTATTTCAGTACAAATAGAGCTCCCCTCTCAGCCTGTGTTCCCATTGGCAGCTTAAAAAAATTGCACATTGTGTGCACCTGTTAAAATTAAATGTTTCCTAAACATTTTTTCCATTTCTTAATTGTACTGGCTCACAGGAAAATGTGGAAGACAAATCATCTTTTGTGATTGTGTTTGAATTGCTGATGCTTCTTATTCCTTAGCCTATTTATGTAAGAATAGATATTATTTCACTCCTTCATAGTAGGAAGAGGGTTTTTTTTTGTTGTGCCTGCATATGAATACTAAAGTAGAAGGGGAAAACAGTGCAAGTATTTGAAATGTTCTGTGAAGGCTGTAACAAACAGACAAGTACCCAGAACAGATGGAAGACATTTTCATTTTCCTCAGAAGTTTAAATCTTAGCACTTTTGAATTTTAAGCCCCTTTTTGGTGTAGTTCCCTAAAAGAGTTCTCCATCTCCCAGTTCACTGGAGTATGTGCTGTATGTGGCAGTAAATGCAGTAAAGGCTTGACCTCACCAAGTGCTCTCTGTGGAACCAGTGCTTAGCCCAGAGCTGGGGAAGGGCTGGGAAGGAGCCCATCCGTTACAGTGGGAGCGTGGCCATGTGCAGGGAGGCTGCTCCTGCTGGGGCTGGGGGCACCCCAGCACCTGCTGTGGATTCACACAGGGTCACCTGCTCTGAGTGGACTCTACTGGTGATACTGACACTGGAAATTCAGTGCAGGTATAAATGTGAGGAGTATCTGGCATCTGCTGTGTGCTCAGCAATGGAATGAAGGGGGAAGCTCAGCGTTTGGTGCTAACCACTTTCATGACTCTTGTCATGGAGCACAGCTGGTCTTGGATTGTGTTCAGTATAAGGGGGAGAAGTAATTTGAAGTTGGTTTTCTTCCTTCCTTGGTAGGCTGTCTGCACCACTTGTTTCCTCTCTGGCTCCTATCTGAAAGCTGCATTCCTCTCTCCTGCAGGCCCTCAGCAAGACTGATTCAGTTACCAGTGCAGCGTATATAGTGAATCTGATGTGCTGTGCAGTGTTGTTCCAGCTCTTGATTTGTTCCATGTTTCACTTCTGTTTGCCACATGAAGGGTGTGTGAAGCTTCATGCATCAGGAAATAACGGGGAATTCCTCTAGACTGAACTACCACATAAACATTTGTCTCTGCTGCTTTGCATTCATACATACTGACATGTTTAGAGCATGAAGTTTGTCCATCATAACTTAATCAACTTTTTTTATCTTGCAGATTCCCTTCAGTTCACAGAGACTTGATGACTGAACCTGATTTGTTCACTGAAGTGTAAAGTGCAGTGCACTTCAATGCACGCTCTAATACAACTCAATAAATAAAATACATATGTGAGTGACATTTCGTTGTCTTCATTAATGTAGAAATACTTAAAGGCTCAGGTGCTGGGTGGAAAGAGCGGTGTAAAGTCTTCAGAACTTGCCTGAGATGACTAAGGGTGTCTTTCCTCCAGGAATTACTTGCATCTCTGTTTTGGCCAAATTCCACATTTGATAGCACAGTATATCCCGAAGCAGTGAGAGCTCGTTTGTCCCAGCTGCTTATGGGAATGTGCAAGAGGACAGATGTTGCAGGAAGGGAGAAGATGGATTTCTGGAGGGGTCTGTGTTACCTCTGGCTTCACAAGGTGAGCTGACCTTGACAAGAAAGAATTTGGCTAGAAATACACCAGGCAACATTTTTGTCATTTTCTGTCATCACTGTATTGTCTTCCTTAGATCAGCAAACTGTTACAGCAAGACTGACAGACTCTGGGAATGCCCATTCTTACACATGGTACGTTAGTTACTCTAATTGGAAAATGACTCCAGACTGCAGGCATATTCCCATACAATTGATGTACAAGAGGAAAGGGGGTACATGCAGGCAAAGTAAATATTGTATGGTAATAAAAGTCTTGGCATGCTGCTTTTAGACACGTATCATCTTTTTAATATCTGGAAGCAGTCAGCTAGGCATAGTTTGGGTCTCTGCTGTGCAGCCTGAGGCGCGGTGCGCTGTCTGGGGCCAGGATAACCTCAGTGAGAAGAGGCTTTGTCATTGCCTGCTGCTCAGGATGAGGAAGGTACTCGGACTGCAGCTTTTGTTGCTTGAATGAGCATGCTTAGCAGAGCAGGCAAGAGCTGACTGCACGAAAGGAAGGAAGTCTTTGTATGAAGCAGCATGACAAATTAGGCCATCTGTGTTGTATTTGAAGGTCTTCAGTTCAAATCCTGTTTGGAGTAACTCTTATTATTTTACATGGATCATTAACTACTTAACACTTAATAGGTATCCTTGAACAACATTTGGACTAATGAAAGCACATAAGTAATGTATGTGATCCAGAACATTTTATAGAGCAACATGGGATTTTCTTTAAACTTCCCATGCAGACAGTGCTTCCTTTAAGCAAAAAAAGAATTTGACATTAGTGGTGCAGGGGAAATCATCTAGTAATCAAAATACCCCAGCTCCTATAAATGTAAACCAGAGCTTAACAATAGCAAATGATACCCATTTATCTTCCCAATGTACAGTATAAACAGTGAATGCCATTAAGTACTGACTAAGATTTTCTCAGGCCTATCTGCAGGTTTAAATAGCCAGGAGTCTTCAGTCTTACTGACAACTTCAGAGGCAAAGAAAGTTGCTACTGCCAGGTGTGCACACTGATAGACATGATTTCCCTTGTAGGTCTAGGCCCTGTATTCTTCACAGTCATTATGAATTAATTAACTGTTAAATTTTCAGTTTCTTCTAAACTTGTAGCCATCAGCACAGGGTCTGCACTCCTTCGGCTACCAGCTCCTGTGATTTAAAGAAATGAGTTTTGTGACTGAAAGCAATTTTTGACAGATACAGCAAGCTCAGGGATGTCTCTGGCTGAATGTATTTAACAAAGAAAGATGAATTCTAACTTCTGTGGCTGTGCTTTTAGAGTCTGCAGGCTGCAACTGCTGCTTTCTGGATGCGGTCTGGTTTCACACTGGATGCAAGGCAAGTACTTCCCTTAAACAGGCAATGCCAACCAACCCACAGCTTGCTTTCCTCTGGAGAGGAAAGGGAGTGCAAAGCTGGGTACCTAACTTGCTTTTTTGAAATCAGCACCAACTCAGCAGTTTTCCTTCATTTTTTTTCTTCCTTATATTTTTCCTTTGCCAGCAAGAGTTCAGCTAATTCTATCATACAAAGAACTGGAGAGGGACATAACCAGTACAAGCCCTGTGAGTTAGACCCTGATCAGTTGCTTGTTACAGGGTCTGGCATTCTGCTTCTAGGAGATGCAAAGCTGAAAAACATGCCTGGCTGCTCTTGGAGACTATCCCAAGTGTCTGAAGGTTTTTGCTATATTTATGTATGACATGATATATAAAAAGGAATTATTTGACCTGAACTGCTTTGGGAAAGGTCTTGCCTGACTATGCCTCCAAATTTTTTGGCTAGCTTACTGTATTCTCGAGTGTTTGAGGAGTGATTGATTGTTCTGGAAGCAAACTGAAAAGATAGATTTGAAGTTGTGAGCTCTCCAGGTCTAAAGCGCGTTATGAGAGTAGGCATGTTTTAAGAGTACACATTGCACTGCTTTAGCAGCTAAGTACAGGCAGCTGCTCTTTGGACAACTTTGTTTTCATAGTTCACACAGCTCATATGTAGGAGAGGTTGATTTATGTGCCGTCCCCGCTCGTTTCCATACATGTGGTCAGAAGGGGGAGAAAGAACCTGCATAATGTAGTAAAGATGCAGCTCAATTCACTGAAGAAAAGTGTAATTTAAGCAAGTGTTTATTCCAGGAGAATGTAATTCAGGAAAAACACAAATGTATCTTAAAACAATGGCTGCAATCTACAAACTCTTAGAAATGAAACTGCTGTTGCTCATTTTTTACAGGTGTGTTTGCATCTCCTTGGCTTGTCTGTGTACTCCATAAATAAGGAACAGATTAGTCTAATTGAAATGGTGACTACAGTGCTGTTTTCATTCAGTTAGTCATAAAAGCATAAAACTTTTCAGCACACGTTTTTGGCAAGCCAGTCATCAGTTTCTACTTCCAAAGTATTGTCATGATCTACTGCATTTGCTGGTACTACACAGTCCAGTGACCAACTGGGATCTAATGGGGCCCTCATGAAGCTTGCACATCAGTCTTGTCACTGTCTTACACCTTGTAGCTAAATGAACAAACAGCTCACGAGAACAAGAAATATTACAGGAATAGCTTTATTATCTTTAAACAATTTAATTATATTACAATTTATCCATCAATATGCAAAATTAGAAGTATTAAACAACTTCCATAAAATATTCGGGAATGAAGCACATACATGTATATACATATACATTTTAAAACAGTGTTATTTAAACAATGACTAAGTCAGTAAATCATTCTATGAAATGATGACAATGAATGGGCTTATTTCACATTCAGAAAAGGACAATGCAGACCTCAGCCTCCTTTATTCTCAGTAGATGAGAGACACAGCTTTTGGAAATACCGTTTAACGAAACAGAACTCAAAAGAAAAATGTTGCAGTTACTACATTCTTATTTGTGCAAGTATGCATAGAAGTTATTAACTATGAAGCATATGCTCCAAAAGATTTTATTCCAGTTTTTGACTCGAATTCCAGTCATGTTCAGGAATCTTCAGACAAAATTAATTTTGGTAAGCATATGGAAAAGGAGAGAAAATTAACACGCATAGTTGGGAACCAAGTAAGCTTTTGGTTTTAAAATGAAACTGCCATAGCCAGATTTGGTTTATAAAGTCATCTAACTGTGACCAGAGCCTGATTTCTTGTCTACTAGAAGAAATATGGATGTTTAATGTATATTCATAAGTGTACTGTAATGGCATCATTAACTATTAATGTAATTGCTGCCTGTGGGTCTATAGTTTTCAGTCAACTTTGAAAAAATCTCACTTTGCTTAGTATTTGGAAGGTCACATTTCTAAATATCCCTGTTTTTATCAGTTTGAGGATGACAAGCATAAAATGAATTAGGGCTGAAGGGAGCACACACAATGTAGTGGTGGCAGATCAGAAATAAGCAAGACCCCACAAGCTGCACTTAGCACCTGCACATCTGGGTCACACTGAGCTTGGCAATTTTAAGGAGAAAGCTCTGTTTCTTAATTTTTTTGAACTGCAAGTTACTGGCTTCCAGCTAATGAACAGACAATGCACAGTCATACATTGAAAGTACTTCTGAAAATTTCATGGTGGATAAAATAAAGTTTCTGTATACAGACAGTTTTAAAAATAAAGTCATGTTGTAGTTCATGTTTTGTTCTCCAAACCACACAAAGGCACTAGTTTACATTATGGACTAATGTCCTGCAAAACTTCAGTCAAATAAAGGAAGCTATTTTAAGGTTAAAGTGGTGCTAAAACCCAGCTGTCACTAGTAACTTAAACCAGCCACACTGGGTTTTTCAGATTTAGTGGGGGAAAATGTTCTGCCTCAGGACGCACATGTTGGGGGAGTGTGGGTGTGGGGAGAAAGGCTCAGCCTTGAGCAAGTTTTTACAGCTGAGTTATAAACCTGCTTTATAACAGAAACTGGCAGACCCTAAAATATGATCTAGAGGTATTGATACACATTTCTGTGTGTGGTAAGAACGTCTGTATGCATGTAATTTTTCCTTATGCTCTAATTTTTGGTTATCAAAAAGAAAAAGGATTTTGATTAAGCTGTAGTCCAAGGCTGTTCCTCCTCACTTTATTCGTTTGCCAGAACACTTTCCTTCCAGCACTAGTACTTTGGCGAGGGAGCAGGAATGTTGTCAAGATTAGAAAAGCTATGGGGCTTTGTTATCAATTTCTACCTCCCCAAAAATTATATGCATCTCTACTTGCTGTAGGTTACTGCAGAGAAAGCATTGCTTTCAAACTGGTACGGTATTACTACACGCACCAGAAATAACTATTAATTAAATCCTTTCCTCAAAGCTTTATTTTTCACCATGGTGAATTTGCTGATGAACACTTGGGCAAAATTTGGGTCCACGACATACTGGTATGTTTTTGTGATGGTCAGGGGCTGCTCCGTGGCCAGGGTTTGAGGGGCGGGCGCGGTGGCGGCGCCGGGAGCGAGGTGATAAGAGGTCTTTGTGATGTACTCCACGAGGCGGCTGTACTGCTGCTCCGACAGCCTCTCCCGGGCTCCCTCGGCCTGAAAGCAGGTAAGAGACAATAGTTACCGAGTGACAGCAACGGAACTGAGCAGCAAGGACAGTAACTTCCACATTCCTCTGATAAAATAATCTTCCTGCCTGCAATCTTACAATAGTTCAAAGGATTTTTTAAATCATGAATGTTCTCCCATAGCTGAGTCCTTGGTGAATTAGTCTTCTGCTGTTTTGGACTTCTGTGAAGCTCTAACTGCCACAGAAAATTCAAGTAGTATCTTTTGAGAATTGGTCAAGAATAGAACTTTATGACACATCAACTCCTTGTATACAGCAAAGGCATTGAAACCCCTTTTAGAAAAATGTCAGGAGCTCTTGGCAAGGCTTATCATACAGAAATTCTATTTAGCTAAAATAGTTTAGTCTTTAACTTACTTAATGTAAAATGAAGACTAGAAGCTACCTTCCAGGTGAATGTTCTGTGCCAGGACATATCCATCTGCTTCTGGCAACAAAACCCCCATTCACACAAGGTCATTTTTCTAAACAAAAGGCTTTTACTGAAGATGATTTGAGCATTTTGTTTCTGGAGAAGACATTAAGGAATCTGTGTTTTGCAGGCTGAAATACATAGAAGTTGTTTAAGGTCCTAACAAGAAGAATGCTAGCAACCTACCCTAGTGGGGAAAAATACAGCAAACCAAACACTGTCATCTATCATATGGTTCAAACCAGATAAACTATTATCCAGAAAAACTATGGGCAACCCTGGCTTTGGAAGATCCATCTGCTGTGCCCGTATTTTTGAAGAAGTTGAAGATGACTATGACTAGCCTGAGCAGGGAAGGCAAACAAGCAGGCATCAAGCTGGCTGCATGGTTTCAAAAAACCTGTATTTCAGAAATCCCACCATGGACACTACAGTAGTGTGACAAGCTAAGCCATTCAGAACAGAAGTTACTTCCAAAACATGACAATGAAGAAAAAGGCAGAAGCTATAATAGGGCTAGGGTTTGATGCTTCCTTATTTTACACTTTGAGAATTGCTGACCAGTTTAATTTTTGTAGAATTTAAAATTTCCTTGCTGGACCTTATGCTAAGGATTTAAAGACTGCTATATTCTGCCTGTTTTCCAGTGAATTTACAGGTCTTGCTAGATAGAATGATATTTTCAAGCAGTGCCATTAGATCCAATTTAACATCCACTATCAGTATCTTGTCATGTGTCTGGACTGCAAGACTCATTTAAATACTCTGTGGCTTATTTAAAGAAAGAATTACTATGATTGCTAGCTAGTGACAGGTGTCACAGTCACATGAAAAAAGTTCCCTCTGATTTTTTTTTACTATGCCTTTGGAGATGGATTTGCTGCTCAGTGAGTAGAAACATTCCTGTTTTCAATCATCATCACAAAATTGCTAAAGGAAGCAGGCTTATGAACAAGCTCAGAAGTTTAAGGTTGAAGCCCATGCCTGGAAACAGCGGAAATGATGAAATGGGCAGAGGAAAGGGCTGTTTCCATGAACGACCTTAAGGGAGGGGGAAATCAGAAGGCAGACTGCTGCAGCAGCCTCACAGCTAGCAGTGGAGAACGTGTCTGAGCCACGTCTTCGGTCTGGTGGCTCAGTAAAAGTATCCCAGCAGTCAGTCTGTTTCAGCAGTTGAAGGGAGAAAAACATGCTCAGGTACCACCTATGTAAACTGCATTTTAAGGTATGGGGTAAATCTTGCATGTAGGTGGCTTCACACTTTTTCCTGACTTCTCCCAGGGAGGTAAGCCCAGGGACAGCTGGGTTCTGCCTCCACTCTGACCAGAAGGTCCTGCTTACCAAAGGAGATGGAAATGGTGCTGGTATCCCACTCACCTCCTTTTGTGAACCCATTCATTCAGCCCTAGGCTATTTTCCACAGATACAGCATAATTATTCAAGAGGAAATATTAACTATAGTTGGATGGTCTTCCAAAGTAACTGAGACCCTGCTTGCTTTTAGATGACTTCATCTAACTGAGTGTCGGCTTCTGCAGCCAGTTTCGGTTCGGCTTATATTTTCAATACAAGAAAAATTTGGAATTGGTGTTATTCTACATTTTTTCCTAAATGGGACCTAAGATTGTCACTAAGTGCCCTCATTTGCTGGTTTGAACATGTATCATGTTAATACCCAGATCACTCAAGAATTCAAAACTTGATCAAGGCTTGCTTAATGCACCTCCTAGAGGAACATTACAGATATCATTCCCTTCCTACTACAAGGCCATACTTTTGGGTTAAGAACTCCAGTATTTTTCTAAAATTCTTTCCATTATGGTTTATAATGAATAAACGCTCAGCAGTTCTAACTCCACAGCAGCTACAACACCTGTGCTGTGCAGTTCAGGTGGGTGTAGCACTTATCTACTCCCTCTATGCACACTTACTAAGGACATCCAGCTCTTTAGGATTTTTTTTCCATTGCTTTGAAAATTGCAAAGGTTGGTTTTCAGCTCCAAGGATGATAACACATAGGAATATCACCAAAAAAAAAAAATATCTGGAATATCTGAAATTCCAAGGCCTTTCAATTTTTTGTTGTCTTCTTGCTGTTATGAGCTATACCAAGAGCAGCTGGGAGAGCAGGCCTTTTGAGTTTGACATCTGTCTGGAAACAAGCAGTGTCTCAATTACTTTGGAAGACAATCCAAATACAATTAATGCTTCCCTTTCAATAACAAACTTGTCAGTGCCAGAGTTTTTAAGAATCCATCCAGGCTATTCCTATCCAGATGGATTAAGTTATGTATTGTGAAGGCATCAGGCAAACCTATTGCTGAAGGAGTCAAAATATGCTCTATAACATCTCTGGTGATTACAGCTGTAGAATAACTCATGTTTTGTTTCTTAACTGTTCCAAGAAGTTGAGGAGAGAGAGGGAATGAGAGAAACTGTTTTGGGCAGAGCTGAAACAAAACTTTTGGCAATTGTTTTTGTAAGCAGTAATGCAAAAAAGTGGACTTTTATAGCCGTGAAATGAAATGTTTCAATTTGTTATATTATTTCTAGCATCTTTGATTAAATTAATCAGAAAAATAGAGATAGCTTACATTTGATAACACTAGCTCTGTTTTGCTAAACTCAAAATAACACTTTGGTTGACCTGACTGGGCATTTTCCAGCTAGAAACTGAGGCCATCTTTGCAAGTGTCATCATGCACAGACGTGTCTGCACTTCAGCTGAGGACACCTTCAGTGCAACACAATTAATTCTGAGGACTTGTGCCTATTTAGGCCTCGCTCTGTGGCTTAGGGGCTGCTCATCTGCAAGTCACAACTTGTTCCTCCTAAGGTTCCCCTTCCTAATCACGTCTGAAGACTTTGTAGAAGCTCTTGTCAAGAAGCTAAAGGAAGCTTTGGCTCCCTCAGCACCAGTGCTGCATGTGACACCCAGAGCACAGATTCAGCTGCAGAGAAAATATCACCAAGCATGAGATCTCCTAATGCACTAAAAAAATCAGAGTAAATATTAATTACAAAACACTCTATTTAGTAATTACTTAATTACTAAAACTATATATGAAGCTTTTGGAATCTTTAATTATGTAGCTGCCTTAACATAAAAAAATTCAAAATTTTTTATTCTCTGTTTCTTTCAACTGCACCTCCTCACATCACATTTATTTAAACTTTCACAATAATTTCAGTTTCAGTGTCTGCATTCTGAAGGAGTATTTTGCCAAGTCTGTTTTTGTACAGCATCACTCAACTTCTGCTGTCTTGCCATCCCTGACTTGTCTCCACCTGGGACACAGGCACTTTTCCCAGCTTTTCCCATGCCCTACATTTTCACTGCATTCTCAAGAGCCTGTGTCAGCAAAAGGGCTGCTGTCTTCAGGCTTGGGGCTCAAGGCTTACAGCTCCTAGAGCTGCATGGCTGCACCACTTGAGTAGGACTCCCATATTTCCATCCAGAACTTCATAAAAAATGACATATTTGGTACCTCCAAAGGAGGGTGTTACGAGCGTGTGTGAGGGAGCGTTGGACTCACCATGCCAGTCAGGGTTGCTCTGTGCATTCAGGGGCCCCACTTGCCCATAAATCCTACACAGTCCCAGCTGTAGCAGCTGTGGGGACTAGAATTAGGCTCCCTGTCCCTCATCTTCCCTTCTCTCAAACGGGCAAACCCTCTGCACCCCTCATGACCCACTTGCACCCACCTTTGGGCAAGCTGCCCTTCCCCCACAGCAGCAGGCTAACCCCTCACCCCTTGGAAAACCAGATGCAAAGACAACACTCCAATCCAATTAAAAAAATGTCTGGGCTGGTGCTAAAGTTAGGGTTAGGATAGGCTGAGTGCATGCAGTGCCTTAGTGAGAACAACTTTTCTTCTTCTCCTTCTGGACTGAGCAGGACAGTCTGGACTCTGATGTGTGCCTCCCCCAACCACTCAGCACTCAGGGACAAAACATGCTGAGCTTTGCCCACTTGCTTCACAATTTAAGTAATCCCTCATGTAGCTTTGTGGTGAGAGAAGGCAACTTCAGTCAACAGTTCTCTGTTGAGACTGAGGTTAGTAAAAGACAATAAATATAAATGGAGAATTCAGCACAAAAGAAAGCTTTCACAAAAATATTCAAGTGCTGTCACGACACAGATGAAGTCCTTGCTGAAGTCGACAGCAAAACTCTTAACTGACTTCAGCAAAGTTAGGATTTGACCAAAGGTGCTCCTACGTTTTGTCACACCTCATACTTCAGGGCTTTCCTATGTTCTTTTCTTATATTTGAAATTGAAGTTTCTGGTATAGCAGTCTATAAACTACCTGGCACACTTCTATAAAAACTGGGACATGCATGTTCATTTTTGAAATGCTCTCTCATATGACTCTACTTGAGAATTTCATACAATAAACATTGTTTCCCGAAAGAGTAAAAATATAACATTCTTTAGCCATTAAAAAAAGATAATTAATCCAAAACCTCTCAGTATTCAAATGACTTAGACATCTTTAAACATGAACGGTTTATGCTCTTACTGGCAAATACTTGGTGCATCCAATCTCAGAGAGGACTAATCCAGTTTAAAGCTAGCATTTGCAGAAGTAGGAACATCTAAGGAAGTAAATACAGCCAAACAAGAGCACTGTGCTAGAAGAGAAAGGATAAAAGCACGCTGAAAGGAGCATCAGCACCACTAAACTGTTAACAGAAGAATGAAAGGAACTGCCTTTGCTGGGACTTTGTAGCCACAGGGCGCAAAGCAGATTTGCCAAACAATGAGCATCTTGTGCATATGCAGCCATGAGAACCTTGTCAGGTGGTGATTAGCAAGAACTCAGACTTCCTCCTCTTTTTCCTTCAGAAAATTTCTGTCATAGATATGGTATGATCAATAGGAGGACAGGAGGGAGGAGACACATTTCTTTCATCCAAAGGGCAACACAGCCAACTGCAAGGCACAGATCTCTTGTTTGGCACTTCAGCCTCTGGCCTCCCAGCCCAAAGGTGAGTATTCCCATTGCTGAATGCACCAGCACCAGTTACTTTAAATGAAAAAAGTACTCAAGCCTTTACCTCCAAGTCAGAAGGAACTCTCTGTTGTTTTAGCTGCACCTTCAGCAGATCTTTTTGCTGATCATCTTCCAGACAATCGATTTCAGTCACGGGGAATGCCTGCTGCTGTGTGTCCTCACTGATGCTCACGACAAAGAGCACCTCCGAGGTGAGCAGCAAGCAGCCTTCATGCTGCTGCCCTGATCCACTCACAATCATGACATCTAAGGCCATATGGACCTCTGGCCTTCCCAGAGACTGCAGCATTTTCCTGCATTATCAGGTTACAGAAAAGACAAAGAAGACAAAAAAGAACTATTCAGTGTAGTGCATTGGATTCTCCAGGGCTTATTTTGATTTCTGTGTTTTTACTTAAGCCTGTAGCTATCACCTACAGATGTAAAATAAGCCAGGGAGTGTTCACCAAAACTTCATTACTGAAAGATTTCAGACTTCAGATTTAAAGAATGAATGTGAAATTGTTACTTATCAAAACCCCTTAATCACTCACCACAAAATTGGCCAAATATCTGTACTAGGTTAGCCTATTTCCCCTCCTATTTCCTTGGCAATAGAAAAATTACCCTATGAAGTGGCTTAGAATTTCAGTGCAGAAAATACAGCTATCTTCACTAACAGCTGTTTCTGGAGATGTGCAGTATTTTTCTTGGGCTCAGTGCAATCAATGATAAATAAGTAAGAACTCACTGGATACCATTAAATAAAGATCAGCTCTGTAGTTTCAAAGCTGGATGCAGATCAGCAGCCCATCATTTGCAGATTGGGTTTCTATGCACTACCTTTGTGTTTAATGTTCCTAAACAAACTGCCATAACTCAGCTTTTCCTAGGAAAGCCTTTCCTGTTAACTTGACCAGAGGCCAGAGCCTATTAATAAACAACGTGGATGTAAAAATGAGCAATTGTCTAAATAATGTTACCAGACGTATTTGACGTGGCTGTTTGGAGCCTGCTCAACATGTTGATCATTTGGATGAGAGCGCTGCTTGGGAAGCTGAGAAAGTCCAGCTCCATGCAAAATACCTGTGGTAAGAGAATTCGGGATTTTTAGTAGTTGTTTTCTACAACACAGTTACGTGTTGCAGTGATGTCATCTGTTTAAAGCAGTTCATAAAATAGAGCAGATCCAAAATGATGTCACACCTCTGGAAGCTGTAGTCAAGATAATTCATTAAATATTACAACGAAAGAGCTGTGCACTTAACCCCCATGATCTTGCTTTAGCAAGAAACAAAAAAAAAAGCCCCACTGTGTGTTCTATGAATCAGCTCTACACTTGCAATCAAGAGAAACATAACACTCCTGAGAGCCATCACTTCAGAGCAGCACTGGACACATCACTTAGGATTTATGTAGAAAAAATCAAGACCATTATTAACTTTCTTGCTTAATATTAAAATACTTTCACATACGTGTCACAATTGGTACAAATTACAAGTTTGCCTAGATACTGCATTTAAATGTTCAGTTACTTAATCCAGCTGTTAAACACAGATCCATGTACATTTATGAGATCTCCTGGGGCATCTGGTTTATTGTGAATTCTTCCTAGTGCCAGCACAGAATGGAGACTACAAGCAGCACTTAAGCAGGTTTCTAAAGAGACTCTCCAAAGCTGAAGATGATACAGTATGTATGATTTCAGATGGTCTGTAAACATTCAACGGTGAGGTATGGTCACCAGAAAGAATGAGTGGGTTGCAAAAAAATTCACAAATTAGGTAGTTTTAAAAATTTTTACATGATAGACATGGAGTAGATTATGCAGCAAGCACTAATGTTATATAGTTTGGTGCAAAGTTACTCTCTTACAAATATACTTCTTTACAAATAAATGAAGAGATTTTCTTTTGTCTAAGCATCCAAAGGCATTTTTGCATAAGGGTGTCAATAACTTAGATTCCCACTTACACAATGGATAATAATTTGAACAAAACATCAGCAATGAAAAAAACCCTTTAATTTTTAGCACACATGTTGATGGTAACACTTAAAAACAGCATCCCAGTTGTAACAGTTGGCTTTCCGAGGTTCTCAGCATTATGTGAGTGAAAATGTTATTTACAGATGGAGACAGAAGGAACATGTGTTTATTTCTGTGTGGTCCTCCACCCCTTGGTCCCCCCCAAGAGGCACAGTCCCACTTCCAATCCAGTTGTGGGTAAGAGTTACTTGAACTCTTGTGTATTTTCTGCTCACACACTGTCAGCTATTATTGATACAGTTTTATGTTTTTTCCTGGCTAACTCTTTTTGTCACATGGTCATGGAAAACATGATGTCCTATATACCATATCTGCAACAAAAAGTGTGCCTCTACAACTATGAGTTTCTTGATAAAGACAGCAGCAGAATTAAATCTAGAAATAATAATGTCCTGGGTAGCAAAGCCAACAGAGACAGCCGACAACAGAAAAAACCTTCTGATTTTGCTGAAATTGGTTTTACACCAATAGGGTGTATAATTCAGGATATAGTTACTATTTATGCTCACACAAACAAGATAAAGTTGCTTTGAAGAATTGAAAAAATTGTTTCATTATTTCTTTTACAAGATGGAATGAGCTGCGAATGTTGTGGGAAGCATCCTAAACTTAAGCTCTGTGAGAACTGATCATAGTTTAGTCAACATAGTACAAGCATAAATATTGCTAGTGATTAAAGGCTTAAATATTCAAGGTTTTTCTGATATAATCAGTGACGTGGAATTACTGCCACACTGTCCTTCTATCAATGTCCTGCTTCTCTTCCTTGACTCCCTCCAACCACCATTTCTTCTTAAATATTAAAACTGAAAATGACTTATTGATATTGGAAACAAATGAGTGTATTTTGATATTTTATCTTTTACACTTTTTGTTTGTCCAGAATTGTCCCCTTAAATTTGAAAGGATTTAGTACCAGTGCCATTAAGTGCTAGGTCTAGCTGGAAACCCCAGCTCTGGTTGCTCTAAGGTTACCCAAGTAACTGAAAACAGGACTGTCTTCTTGTGACACTCCAGTTTAAAGGGGATGCTCTTGCTACATGACTCACTTCTTTCTCCCAGGAACCTAAATCACTCTTTGTGCAGAGATAGCCCAAATCCTTCCCTGCCATAACAAAGCGATCTCAAAATAACGCTCTAATTGGACGTAGTGTTGCTCTAATCCTTTTATGTCAAAAACTATTTTGCAAGCACATATGTTTCTGTAACTAATTCCACTGTATTCCAAGAATTACTTCATGCTTTCTGCATTCTGTGTTTCTGTGGCTGTACATGGCTGATCAGTAACACAAGAGAGAGGCACAACACGATGGCGTTTCAGAAAAGCAGCAGAGCATTTGTCAGTATTTAGCGCTGGCATTTCCAAACCTTTCTCTAAATCACACAATACTGAGCTGGGCAAGTAAGACACAGCAGGTTGTATCTGAATAGCATTTTAAAATCTAAGTGGAGGTGTTGGAAAGGCGAAACTCACCGTAACCTGTCTGGGAGACCAGCTCGGCAGCCCCTCCAATGGGCTTGGTGAAGACGCCCATGATTCCCTTGCCCACGCCCGAGATGACCCCTCTGGCTTTATGCCCAGCAGAAGCTTGGGCCTCGGACACTCGCTGGAAATTCTGCATCGGCTGGTCCACAATCCCAGCAATTGCACCTGAAAAAACAAGAGTCTCCAGTAAGTAGTGAAGATAAATATTCTGGAATAAGAGGAAATCTTACTACTGGACCTGAATATTGTTTGGATTAGAGACCATAGCCCATTCCTATACAGCTATTTAGCATGTGACCAATTAGCTAAACACTGTCTTAGCTTCAGTAGAGTTAGATCTTAACCGTTTTTTTTTCTTCAGCATTTAGATCACCTAACCTTACAGTATGTTTTCCTCTTCCAACTACTTATGCTAAATGCTTTTGCTGAATTAATTTAATGTGGCTCATTTTTGTGTCACAATTCTGAAAATGCTGGGTTAGGAATAAAATCTTCCAGTTTTAGATGACTTGAGCTGCTATAGAAATGAGATTTTCACGTAAGTATGAGATTGACTTCGTGAGAATAAAAACTGCTTGTATTCAATAGATCATTTTTATATCCTCTTCCTCTGCCAGAAATGTTCATAAGCTAATGCAACTTTTGATATATTACTAAGATTAGCAGAATTAGTCTTTGAGACTTTTTGTTACTTTTTTTCTGAAAACCATCATATTTTACTTTAATGTGCATGGGTCAAACTTTTACAAGTGCCATAGTGACCTTCCCAGCTTTTAGTATCAACAGAGAACTTCAACTTAAATCTTCCTAAATGTAAACAGGTATGTGGGGTGGTACGTTTCTTTGATCTTGAGTTTATGCTAGCCACTTAACCACAGGCATGTCTCTAGTTGTTGTAATTTTGATAGATAAGCTATTTGGAGATCGCTAAGGCTGCAAGGATTGGACAAAGCGACACCGGCCTGCCTGACCCGAGGGGCTTTGCTCAGTGAAAAGCAAGCCTGCAGGCTGCTTGGTCAGGTCTCATTGCACCTGCAGCTGCAAATATCAAGATAAAATGATTATTTAAGGAGTAAGACTGAGTGTCACCCTGGTTACTAGGCATTTTCACCGCAGCCTAGACACCTTTGAAAGGTCTGCTTTGTATGTGGAAGGAAATCCAGGCATGATTCCACAGATTCGGACAATCGCAACCGAGGTATTTGGCCCCATGTGTTTACCAGCGTGATGTGCACTAGGCAGGCAGTGAGCTGCTAACTGGTTTTCAGATGGTTTTTGTTACTGTCACTGGGTAAATGAAGAAAATGCTGACTTTGAACAACAAGAACTAACATCGTATTTGTGCACAGTCACTATCCAGAGAAAAGACGAGAATGAGAAGCAGCACACATTTCCCCAGATCTTTGCCCCTGGGATACTGTCTAGAAATTTAAGAAACTTGCACCCCCATAAATGCCTTCCTCTCCTCTTAGAAAAAATTCATCCAAATTCTGTGGGACTAGCCTTTTGACAAATGTATAGTATTTCCACAGAAAATGCTGGTCTGTCTTTGAAGTGATGCTTGGTTTTAATTGAGGTCACTCACTGAAGCTGAGTGTGCAGCTGACCATTCACCTTTTGTAACATAAAGGCCATGAAGCTTTTTTCTTAATGCCACGGCATTGAAATGATACAATTTTCAATTCATTAGTTTTTACCAGCTGCTCCTGCTCCCTGACTAAAGAAATATCCCAATACCACATTACACAATTGGGATTGTTTGTCCAGTCTTTTCTTTTGTGCAATTGGGATGCATTTGAAGGTATAAAACAATACTTGGTGTTCTGCTAAGTTACAACATTATACTATCCTGTGACCCCCTTCACCCTATCTATTGAGGTCATCCACAACAACTGCACTTTCAGAACAGAAGTTATTGCCTTATAAAATGTAATCCACCTAAGTCCTAGCACTAGTAAATTATTTACTGCAATACACTTGAGCAAAGTTATAAGGTAATAATAAATAAGAGCCCATTCCAAAGGACCTGTGGTATGCTTCAGGCACTGCTCAGCTGGAATTAGGCTCCAAGGACGAGGAAACAGAATGGAAACTGCTGTGACTGTGCTATACAAGAATATGTAATAATGCACCAAATTATCTATAGCTTAATTAGCCAATTTCTAGTAATCCCACACTTTCTGTTACTCTGGCATTTTAGGCATGCTCTGAACTTTTTTGTGAAGACATTGCCCTTTTGTACCTCAAATCCTTTTGCATGTCTTGTTGTTCTGCCTGCAAAAAATATAACCAATGATCTTCTCTTCCTCTGTAATTCCTTATCTTGAATTTCAACTCATTGCCCTAACTCATTTCTGTGCCATGGCAATGCCCACAAACCACAAAATAAACTGTAACTTTACTCCTTTCATTGAGGACATGGTAGTGGTGGTAGGCTGATCCTACCACCCTTGCATGGGGAATCCAGATCTGTGCAGCTCCTTTCCCGTGTGCAGCACGTGTGAGCAGAGGAAAAAGACAGGGCAAAGCCTGAGCAACCTCAAAACCCAGCAACAGTGAGAGTGTGGTGACACACATGTGAGGGTCAGGGCACTCCTCACACCAGAGACTGTGCAAAGCACATCTTCCCTGTGCCTCCGTGGCTTCTTCCATTCTAACAGAGTTCTTGGCAGGAGCATCACGAAGCATGGACTCACCACACAAAGTCTTTCTCTGTTAGGTTTCAGTAGGGTATCAGGAAAGCAGAGCATGGAACCACATGTAGAGGTTCCTCCCTTCCCACCCTCATTCTCTCTCACTCAGTGACCTACTGCTGTCCTTGTCCTTTCCCTGTAATGTCCCTTAACCAGTATTTCTTTATTAAATGAAACCATTCATCATTTTTCTGTTTTTTTTTCTTACCCTATGCATTTGATTTTATATGCATGTCCACATATGTACACACAGATTATGAATGTATAAAGAAAACCTCAATAAAATTAAACACAAAAGCAGCAAAACAAAAACATATTCTTCCATTACTGGACCAAAGAGGTTCCAGTAACAACATAACATCTGCTAAACATCAGATGGGGTTCACTCTGGTTAATACATGTTGCTCAGTAACAATAAAAAAGTTACTTTGATAGCTACAAAATTCAGATAGTTCAGAGTACATCACTGGATTTCTTCAAGAAGAATTTGATTACAGACAGCAACTGGTTTGTGCAGAGACTGACGAAGTTCAGTGAGCACAGCACAGCTCGCAGACCTTGGCAAAGCTCGGACTGCTTGTGACAAACTCTTTCAGAGTAAGACATAATTGGAAAAAAATCCCCCACTAAGAGAAACTGGCCATGCTTTGCCATGAGACTGGAAGCTGGCCAAGCTGAAGCCATTTTGTTTTCCTCTGTCGTCTTTCAGGACTGCCACAAGTGTTTCACACCAAAACCAGGGCTGAAGCATAATCTCATCACAGCAAACATCACATAAAAATACAGCTCAAAGAAAAGAGCACCTGTTGCCATGCATTAATGTAGTTGCACAATTAGTGTGTGGAGTAGCACACAATTTCAGGATTAGCTCTGGACTGTGGTATCTTGTGTTGTAGATAGGCAAACACAGAATGGCCCTGATACAGTGATAGTGTGCAGCAAGAACCGCCACCACCACCTGTAATAACAAAAATCTGAGCTTCTCAAATGCAGGCTTTGCCTTCTCTACCAGACAGTTAGACTGTCAGGCAATATGACTCAATTCACTTCCCCAAAAGCATAAGGAGTATCTGAAATGTTGAGAACTTCTGCCACTGTAAAAAAAGCTTTCTGAATAGTTTTCAGCTTTTTGGTTCTTCAGATATGTTCAGCTTCCTAAAGGCAGCCACTTCAATATAGTATTTTTCACTAGGACCAGCAGTTGATAATACAGCCTTATAGTTTCAATAATCTTTTTTACATGTTTTAAGTTATTTTAAGTTTGACCCTGCCATGCAAAATGCAAAAGATAGTTCCTTGGTGAGGAGTCAATCATCTAAATATTTTACAAATAATTTCACAGCATTTTTGCCCAAACATAAAGAAGAAAACACACCTATCATAAGCTGTTGCTTCTTTTCATGCATGAGTGTTACTAAAACGACCTAGAAATCTCCCCCAAATTAGAAAAGAAGACAACAGCTGGCCAAAGATAACAATCAAATCAAACAACACCCTGACAGTGCTTGAGTCATTTAAAATGAGACAGGACAAAGCACTTAAGAATGTACCACAGGGAACAACTTGCACTGAGGAGGAGACGAGAGTACATGATTTTGGCCCTGATTCAGCAGAGCACTTAAGCATGTGCTTAAGAGCTTTGCTGAATCAGGGCCACCGTGAGCCAGATTTTCAGAAAAATCAAAAAGGCAACTCTACTTTCTGGGTAGGTATCACAACGTATCCGTGAACTGAGGGCTCTCACAGGACTTCACCTGGGCACAAAATCTACATTGTCTTAGCTGCCTGCTCAGGTCAGATGGCTTTTACGGACATGAGAGTAACTGTGACCATCATAGAAATCACCTTCACTTTTCAACTTTACAAATAGAAAGTCATAGAAATTACAGCTTCAAACAGTCGTGCTCTCTGCATTTCTGTGCTCATCAAACTTCATCCTTATGAAGGAAAATAAATGCAGCTTCACTTCACTTTGTTATGCATGAAGAACCTGAAGTGTTTTTAGAGTAAGCGTGGTCATGTTTATTCTGAATGCGCTGGGGAAAAAATGCAACACTGTGATGCCACTCTTTCAACTACGACTGGTTTTTTTTGGGAAGCCACAATATTCTTTAAACTAAATGCTCAGGACAGCAGCAGCTTTCTGACGTGTTTGTAAAAATTGAAACATAGGTCTATTAATAATTTAGGTCTTGATAGAATTTATATGAATGCTGATGCCTGGGTTACAGAGGAAACATGCTTTTTTAAAAATCAGGTTTAATTAAAAACTGATACAAAGTAGAATTTATGATTTCTCCCTTAGTGAGAGTTCCACACTTGTCACATCCAGCTATACAGTAACTGTAGCTATTTATCTGCTTGCTTCACTGACTCTGCTGCTAAGAAAAGAGGTATTTAGCAGGGAGCAATCTCTAAATAGTAACAGCAGGAATAAAAACAAGACCCTAGCTTGTGGAGGAGCACTGTTTAAATGCTAATATAAAGCTCTAAGTTTCTAACATGAAGTCTGATTTCTTAAGAAATCAGGGACACTGGAATTCTAGTTCTATGTCTAAGTTTTGCTTTTAAGTCGGGTGTACTGCCGCGAACCACGGAATCCCTGTGCGCAGGGAGGTGCAGGAGTGGTGCATTTGTGCATGTGTGTGAGGAGTTCCCAGCTTTCCAGAACAGCAGAAACTTTGCCTTGTCACAGCCAAAGTGACAAAGTTTTCCTCCACTTCAGGCTGTACAGCTGATGTTTTTAGCTGGGAAGGGCTCTGGTGTGCCCGTGAAGGGAATATAGACACTATGTTACCTCAGTGTTTTATTAATAACTGAGCCAAAATCACCAAACCATTTCACCAGCACATACACACCAGGCTGACACAGTGCTTCTAAAAGTATAATTTTTCATCCAGCAACTCAATCTGACTGCCCTTAGCCCAATAAAACAAGAGGGAAAAATAAAACCTCCTCCAAACTGCCTTTGATTTGCAACACCAGTAACATCTTACTATTGGGACAGTGGCTACTAATATATGGAATTTCTCCTTTATGCACAATTCTCCCAGAACACTCACTTGCCAGTTTATAGGCATTATCAAATGACAATGCTTCACATCATCTAATGTTATTGCTTAAAATAATTCCCAGCAACTTAACCCAAACTTGTAACATTTTTACCACTTCCTCTTTGGGGCTTTCAGGGTTGCGGTTGCAAATTTAGGAGTTGTGTACACTACTGAAGATTAGGAAACAGGACAAATCCTTTCAAGCTTCAACTCTTCTAACCTTTTGCACTGGACTGCTTTTGGTCACTTTGATCTCTAAGAGATTCATACTGTTTAATCCATACTGAGGAACTCTGCCAAACACTACAGTTCTGCATTCCTTTGCTGTGTGACAAGTCAAAGTAACCTAGAAAATCCAGCCCCTTACTGCAAAACTTCTTGCAGAGGCTTCTTCCACTGTGGATTAGTTTTCAAATTTTTAGGTACTATTTTGAAATGGATAGAGTAATAATCTTTACTTCCAAACCACCTGGCTGCTTGATGAATAAAATTACACTGAATCAGGATGATCTGGGTCTCTTTGTTTAAGCAGAATCCCTCATCAAAGCTTACTTAACATCTGCACTAAGTTGAAGTGGTTTTCAAACAAACCCAAGAATCTCTGAGATCTACAGTACTGCAAAAACAAGCAGGTTCAGAAGGCATTCCTATAATTCATTGGAAAGCAAACATCAGCATGATGACGTCTTCATGTTGAATTAGTTACAAGTCACGCTGCCCGATGCAGAATTATTCTTTTTTTCCCACTCAGATCTACATCATGTACGAGTGAAAATATTATTGCACAAAGAAAGTGCAAACCCATTCTATATCTGCAACTATTTTATCAGCAAAAATCATACACAAAAGTCACTAGATCTTGACAAACCGTATCTAATATACATACTGTGAGGCTTTTTCACAAGAAGACACCAACCCCCCCAAATTTGAAGTTATAACTCACAGTTAGAAAAGGCTAGTGAGCAGATTAGAAAACAGTATTATCACTTAAGTTGATATTTAATAGTACATTACCTAGAAGGCTAATGCCTAAACGAGAGAGCCCCTGTCTCAGTCCTTCTCCTAGGCTCTCTGGAAGCTGCCTTCTCCATTCTTCTTGTCTGTTGTAATGCTCCTCATCCAGTGACAGCCTATCCATATTCCGAGCAAGACTTGTTGCCAGATTGGTAATTGACGTCAGTGTACCTAAATGCACAGAGATATACATTTGAGTCCGGATCAAAATGCTTTAATTTAAACCACAGAGACATTGTGTGCCACACAGCAATACTGAGCTTATGAGCAGAACAGTGAAGTGAACAGTCCCCCATGTGTAACACGCTTTACTGTTTGTCAAGCATCACCACGCTGCTGCTGCGGTCCGCGTCACGCCTTTTACATTAGCCTGCCCCAGTCTGCCTGGTCGGTGGGAACAGAAGCTCATCTGAACATCCTTCTCCAGTTCCCTGACATGTGTAAGGCTAATCTACATGGAGAGGGGGCCGATGGAAAGGTAAACAAATATTTACAGAAGGAGCCGCGAGGCCGCGTCCTGCGGGAGGCTGGAGCGGAGGCTTGGAGCAGCAGCCACTGCCTGTGCGGCGGCTGGAGCCACACGATGGCACTGTTTGTACAGGCTTGGAAAGGAAAACCTCCTCCTGCTCCCGGGGCAGGCCAGCCCCACTGCCAAACCCCATTCATGTACTCACACAGTTATGGACAACTGTATCTACTTCTTCTTTTTTTTTTNTAGAATTTCTGATGGCTAACAGAAGTGCAGAACACCTTTAATACTTCTGCAGTTATCACATGAAATACTTGCTGAGTGAATATCTATTTCCCACTGGGAGGTTTAAAATTCTGAAGTTTCTGAAACATTCTCATGCACTGCAGTTCACTGGTGATCTGTTTAATACATGAGACATTGCATGTGAGCTTGTTACCCTCTTAGCTTAGTTAAACAGGCACTGTTTGGTTTTTGAGCCCTGGTACCAGGAATTTCAACTGGCACTGTCAGAGCAGTGCAAGACATGGCAGGGCCTGAGGACTGAAGGACAGACACATTTCATTGCTTAAAACTTTAACAATGCGTGACAACAAAACAGTAGTTGGAGCAATAAAGCGAAAGCTCTACCTTTGGAAATGTGTTTTACAAATGATGTTGTTCCTCTGGAGACTCCACTGACAAATGCTCCTGGGCCTCTGGTCAGCCCTTCATAGGGGAGCCTAAAGAAATCAGCTATGCCATTCCCTATGCTTCTCACCAGACTAGCCGGGCTTCCAAGAATTTCCAATGATCCAACAACCCAGCCTGTGTGGAGAAACCAGACACATGTTACAGCTGCAAAAACTGCAGAAGCAGCAGTTGTGAAAAGGTTATTCCTTAATTATCTTTTTCACACTAGAATTCATTGCATTATGAACTTCCTTTGAGCAAAACACAGGAAATAACTCATCCACTATGAATTCAGAAATGGCAATCTTTCATACTTCGTAAATCAAAGAAATCCTTTTGGCAAACTCACAAATAGCTTTAGAATTACTTCCTTCCAGGAGCTTCCCGTATTTCTGCTAGAAGTGTGCGAGGGAGGCGGATGCGAGAGCCTCACAGCCACGGAGGAATGGGACTGCAAGCTCACATGGCTGGGTTAGACACTGCAAGGCATCGCTGATTTCACATCCTCATGTGATACAATTGTGACAGGGAGTTTACACTGATACAATGTACTGCTTCACGGGAGTGTGCAGGTCAATTGCTTGATGGAGTGTTAGGAAAAGGGATGCAGATTTTTGACAAGTGCTTAAGAAGTTATTTTAAATCCACCCCAACCCTTCTAAGCTGATCATTTTCTTTCAGAGTGCAGTGAAAGCCAGACAAATGTCTTCTGCTCAGTACAGTTGTGTAAACAGCAATGACATCTACATGCTGATTAGGTTACTCATAGGGGAGTATTCCTTATGCATATCCCAGGAGAAGGATCTGCAGATCTGGTTTCCTATATAAACGCAGGGTTGCCAGCAGCTTTCTGGATGGCTGAGCACGCAGCAATCTGCTGCTGGAAAGCTATTTGCAGGTCTTGTCTTTCTCAGGCTGGTAGGCAGCAGATTTATTAGGGAAACAGTGCTGCATAACTCTTTTTTTGGCAGCCCAGAGAGAGCAATTCAGAAATGGCAATAAATGTGAAACAGGAACTGTTTGGTCTTTGAGCCCTGGTACCAGGGATTTCAGCTGGCACTGTGGAGTGGCACAAGGTGTGACAGGGCCAGGAGACTGAAGGATGGACAGACTGGCCTCCTGCTTTCCCATGAGGGCCCTTGATCTGCGCTCTTCCCTCCTCATTCCCATCTCATCACTGAAAACTCCTGCTGTCCAGATGCTTTTCTTGTTTTCTTTTAACCCCTCCCAGTCATTCCTGTGGAAGGCTGAATCATGAAACCGAACAGAAGAGAAAATGTTACTCATATGAAATGAATTAATCTCATACTATCATTCTAAGCTCCTGGAAAATCTATTTTTCTTGTTGAATCTGTCCCACATTTCAGTTCTGGCTAGTTGAGAACTCCAGTATTTGTAATATAAAAATGCAGGAACCAGAGTAGACCTAAGAGAGAGGGTGGGATGGACTACAAAAACAAGACCCAAGTGCTACTGGGAACACAGTGAACAGAGCAGCAATACACATTGTGGCCCTGCTGTCCTGGAAGAGAGCATCCCCTGGCAGTCCTTTCCTGCCAGACCAGGGGAAGCCAGAGCTACAGGCTGGGTCTGCAATTCCCTTGCTGTAGGATTTTTAATAATTTATCTTTGCCACTCTGTGAAGTGCTGAAAAGCTGGAGGGGTGGGGGAGGTGTGTACATTTGTGTACATTTTCAGATCAATATTACCACCAAATTCTTTAGAGCCTTTTTTCCCCCTAAATATTCTTGACATTCCTTGTCCTATGTGGTGGTGTGATGGAAAGTGGCTATAGGACACTGCAGCTTAGTGCCTTGGTGCCCTGCAACACCCCCAGCAGGCACCACCAGCCTGGGACATGGGGGACTCCAACTCCACTGGCCTGCTGGGCCAGCCAGCATTTCAGGAATGTAAAACAGATAAAAACCAGGAAGGAAAACAGTTAAACACAAAACTGAGGGGTTGCCTGGTATACAGGAATGGATTGTTGTAATCCGTTCCTGCTGTCAGGTTTGGGAAGCTCTGGATGGATTGTGCTCACCCTTGGAGAGCGCATGGGAAGAATGTGCAACCTGCAGCAGGGGTGACCCTCCTTGGCCAATGCTCAGAGCAAACCCAACAGCTCCTCACTGCCAGCTTGGACCACCCAGCTTAAGGAGGAAGGTGTGGGAGCAAGTCAGGAATAGGAGAATGAGGAACTAGGAATAACCCCTCAATTCACCAGCTCTGTGCGGCATTTTACTTTGCAGAAATACAGCATCATGTCAGGTTAACATTTCCCACTTCTGTGTAGTAATTATATCCACTGACATGAAATAAACATGACTGTATTAGCAGAGAGCTGATTTTCTTCACAGGCAACTATAGGGTCAGATGCGGTACCAGTGATATTTTTGAACAGAATTTTATTAACTTTTACCTAGGGGATAACTTAATTAGAAAAGAATGGGAGAGTTCTGTTGCAAGTTTGGCTGATTTGAGATAAGCAATGCTAATCAGCGTATTTGAACAGAGCTCTCCAGCCCCATTCATGGCTTTAATGGATTCTGACCAGTCCTTTGCAATGCACTGGGCAGCCTGATGCACCCCCTTCAGCAAGCTTTGGGTACAATCCTGCCCCTCCCACATGCCAGCAGTGGTCCTGAACACAGCTAAGGGCAAAGGAGTGTCTATCCCTGAGCAGAAGGCACGGCTGTGTGGGAAGGCTCTCTGTGCAGATGCCTCCAATGATTTACCCATGAGACAGTGGTGAGCACAAAGGGGTCAAACAACCCATATTCCAGATTAATGTAGCTAAAATGTAGGAGCATGAGGTCCTTTTCCAGAAGAGACCCATTGTGCTAATGGTGAGAAAAATACTCAGGGTTTGTAGATCACATAAAGCTTTTTGCTTCATTTTTTACTTTGTTGACACAGTCAGCTTTTCTGACAAGTGTCACAAAGTATTCAACATAAACCATTTTCTTTGCTAAAGCAAACATTAATCAGTACAATTCACCACTTTAATCATGGTGAAACCTTTGAAACAATACATTTTAGTTTTAGTTCTTTAGTGGGAGTTAAGTATGTATGCATATGTATTTTCCTGAAGTTCCACCAAAGCAAACCTCAATTTTTAAATCTGCTTGATTTCAGATACATCACTGATTTCAGAGCAAGTGGTGGGGGAGAAGCATTTACACTGTGGACCATATGTAGCTAGTTTCACTCTTAATTTCTTAATTACCAAGAAACCAGGTCTGCCCTTCTGTACTATGAGATTTAACTACAAAACAAATCCAAACAAGTAGCAAATAGAGAAACCTGCAAATTTTGCAAGCCTAATATTGCAAGAAAATAATGAACTGGTACATGGTTCTGGTGCACAACTGTGCATACAGTTGTCACAATCAGCAGTGCAAGTCAGGTATGCACACAGTGAAAGACAAAGTCAGCAACTATAAACAGATGAAATACACGTGTACAGTTTTGGAAAGTGTGCACAGAAGTCAGGTTGCAGCTATGCTTCCAGTCCGAATGGATGCTTTAGGATATCAGAAAATCTGACTATTAGTATTGCAGGAAGATAAATCCCATGTTTCAGTATGGAGTATGTTATTTGTGTGTGATCATGGAGGAGCTTCCTTCTATCTCAGGCACAAATTCTGTGTACCATGATACATCAGAGATCAGATTTCATTATTTCTACATTAGCATTTATGGAAAACAAAATGTACCTGATAACTTAAAAAGACTAATTGTTTGTTATTGATCCTATACAGGAAAAAGTTACTGACAGCAAACTTCATGCTTCTTGGATGAAAGGACAACAAACATCTGTGTGCCAGTTCAGATCGAAGGCTGTATGAAGCAAGACAGATTCCTAATCATAAACTGCAGCCAAATGGAGCTTTAACAACAAAACAACATTCAGGTCTATAATTTACTTCTGAATGCAGAGCAACATGCTGAATAATTTGATTAAACACTGTTTTGGAGAGTTTATGTAAGGAATGTGGGTTGATTCTAACCAGTGCTATAACATAAAATGACAAAACCTAAGGCAGCTAGAACACATTTTTATGCTGTGTTGGGTTTCAGGTGGCTAAAGCCTTCAGGTGGCAGGCTAATGTTTAATGTAACATTGCAAATCTTCACTGGTGTCTGCTCAGCTGTTTTATTTCCCTTCTGCTGTATGACAGGACCTGAAAGGTGTCTGACAGTATCATTATTAAACAGTGTCTAAGGAGAACAAAAATGGTACGGCTAACATCCAGAGTACTCATCTTGAGTGACAGCCAGAGCATCCTGATACCCAAAGAAAAGCTTGCTTGTTGAGGAGAGGTACTGACCTGCTCTGAAAAGTGCTCCAGCAGCGTAATGCATGGCCAAGGCATGGACAAGTTGCCTGGCCGTGGTGAAGATGGGTCCTCGCTCAAACACAGAGAAGGAGAGAGGGGTGTGGTCCGAGGCTATATACAGTTTCAAGGAAGCATGAATACTGACAAGGAGATTAACAGGTTGTATTTTTAATTTTCTTAGCTTCACTGGCTTGACTAAAGCTCTTGCATGCTCTCTCACTTGTTCAGGCACTAGCAGGGTAGTATCCGAAGCACTCATGGATCTACAAGCAGCTTTGTTTTCTGGAAGATATGTATCAAACAAAGTCTTAATGTAGTAAACAAAGGTATCTTCCACATACAGCCTGGCTGGTTTGAGCTCAAAGCTGAGGTCATTCACATGAAACATGAAATTCTCTTCTTCAGAAAAAGCAATACAGAGTTTTATAAAGCAGTTTTCCTTATAGCTTTCCAAATCTTTGTTACAAACAATGAGATTGTTCATTCTTGACCACTGCGCAGTTTCATTTTTCTCTTCTTGGCACAGCAGGACTGCAAAATGGAAATTTGATTTGCTGTACAACTGATTGTCCAGTTGCAAGTCTTCACAATACACTTGGAGACTGTGAAAGTGTGGGAGGCCTTCCACAGAGTCCTGCTGGAACTCCTGGGACAGGGAGCTGGTGGCTGGGGCCATGTGCAGGAAAACGTTGTCTGCTGTGAGACGCAGGAGTTCCGATGACACTTTGTGGTTTGTGATATCATCAAATGCAGCAAGACTTAATTGACTGATGAACATTTTCAGTGACAGGGTCTGCTCTTGACTTCTAGACAAGAGGGAAAAGAAGTTTTATTACTTCCTGTCCTTTGAGTTCACCTGGCATCTTGCTTGCTCGAAGAGCTCTCAAGAGAGACATTCTCTATAATACGTGGGAAACTCATCGTGCAAGTCCTGCTAACATTACTGGGATTTGGCAACCTTAATCACCACAGAGCATTCCACTCAGGAGGTCTTCTGAGAAGTGAGACAGCATACAACTATACCAGGGTTGTCTGTCTTTTTTATCAATCAACAGGATAGTTTGGACAGGAACATCTCTATCTACACAGTAATTCCCTATTGCATTTGCTACAGAGACAGATACTAACACACAGCACAAACACAATTTTCTGATGATTCATATACAGCCTCATATGTTTCACTGAAGGTAACTACTACAGAGAATCATTTCACATCACATGCAGTGAGTGCTGTCCAATGAAGCCACTGCAGTATTTTTATACTGATGGCATTGAGGGCCTCCCCCCTGCAACCTAAACTGCTCATTGCCAAGTTTAACCAGCAAATGGACTACTAGGTACTGCTGATTACCAGTTGCTTGGGGATTAATACTTAGTTATAATGCAAATAAAACAGTACAACAAATTCCACTTTAACTGTAACAGGATTGCTGGAGACCAACCATTCTGCAGCTTAGAAATAAGCAGTATTATAATTGCACTTGAATGAAGCTGAGGACCAGATTCTGGTGTATTATGGAAGTGGGGAAATCTTCTAGAGAAGGGTGTTATAATCAAGCATGATTAATTACAAACAGTAAGGCTATTTCTACAGCTCTTGTATATTACATCTTTGGGAGACTGTAAGATTACAGATGGCAGAACCTGGCTAAATACATTTTAAATTGATGAACACACTCAAAATTAATTATTATGGAAAATGTCTCTTTTTTAAAATGAACACCTCAGGTCCTCTTTTTGCACCACTCATCTAATGTTTACCCTAAAGTGACATGACTTTTGATGTTAGATTGCCCTTTTTGACTGTGATATATGAAGCCATATGGTCTAAACCTATGCTACAGAGCATGCAGCAGTATTGAACAAAACAAATAGTTAAGCCAAAGCTTCTCAGTCAGTTAACACTTAGAAAGCTGACTGAGCTCTCAGCAATGCTTTTAATCATCTTTTATGTGCTTCATGTACCTGTTGAGGTTGATACCAACGGGTCCTGCTCTTCCTTCTGGGGCCAAGGTTATGACTAATGTTCCACAGTGATGGGTGATATCCACATAAACACAGCCAAAGCCAGTTAAGAACACAATCTAGAGGAGAGGGTTAAAAACACATGGAATGTAACTGAAATCACTATTTTAATGTCATAAATGAAATAATTGCTATCAATGCCTTCTGGTTGAGCTCTTTAACTCCAATCAGGATACTATTCAGGAAAAAAGTCAGATTTCAATAATTCAGAAAATAACTGCTCTGATACTTTAAGTATTTCAGTTATACCAGGAGATGAAATTTTTATCTCATCATTCAACTGCATAACTGAATACATTTTAATACGAAATTTTTCCAGAAAAAAGCAAGATGTGCTGGGGAGGGTGAAATTTATATGAGAAGAATAAATAGGAAAATTTATAATTTGTCATTTTGGATTAGGAAGAAAGGCATTTTCCTGGAGCTCTAAAAAAAATCCCACTTTCTCCTCTAGAAAACAAACCCTAAACTAAGATTATGTTGCTATTCCCTAGCTCAGAGCTGGGTGGATGAATGGCTGATAGCATGATGTGAAACACATGAATTCTGAAAAGTAACATTTTGGATCCATGAAAACTTGCATTAACAATTCAAGACTGAACACATTATTAAGCCATTTAAACTGGTTTGTAAGAACACCTTCACAGGCAAGGTGCCACCACGAGGAGATGGCAAAAATCTATCCAAAAGCAAAAAAAGGCAGGATGCTTTAGAGGCTTTGGAAAGCATCTAAAAAGGCAGGAAAAAATGGGAATTTGACAACAGGTGTTAGTCTTGCTTACAGGTGTACAAACTTCCATTCTGGATAAGTTGTGTTTAAGAATATCCTACCTAAAGAAGTGCTGAACTGCTTTTGTAGCTCAATTCTGCAATATTCCCATGCAAGCTTTGTGTTTCCCCGGAATATAAGAGATTAAGATTTATTAAAGGTTTGGGAAATTCACAGCAGTCCTTGTTAGAGCAAGCTGGCTTCTCTTTTCCTGTAAGGTCACTATCAACACAATAGTTTATTAGACTGCAATGACAGAAACTCTAATATGAAGGAATGCAAACCCGAGAAATAACACAAAGATGTTGGGCTAGCACAGGTAAAATAAACAGCTATTTGTCTTGAAGAATCTTTACTGCTCTTAAGAAGTCAACAGAAGCAAAAACAACTGGAAGTTTAGCAGGATCAGTACTTAAACTGATTTTTGTTAGGCTATTCATAATAACCTTGTACAGATAATTAAATTTCACTAATCAAGTATCTTATTCTTCTGACAATTACATATAAGAGAATTTCTTATTTTGACATGCCAGTTTTAATCCTTTGCTTGTCTGGACGAGATTCACAATCCTACATGAAAATGGAGAAAAAAAGGACACTTGCAGAATTTTCAAAATGAATTATTCTAAATAAACCTCCACTGATCTTGAAGATTTTTCATTTTTAATTCCAATTTCAGATGATTCTGATGGCAAACCCTTCAGTATTTATCAAGGTATTAGTTTTAAATAGTTTTAAATTTACTTTCTACTAGAAAAAGAAGTACCTATCTGTGGCTACACAGAAGAAATACAAATTGCCTAATTGCCTTCAAATCTGTTATTTCACAACCTGAACTGAATTGTATGAGACACTGTTAGTATATTCCTTATTCACTTATATTCATAGTTTTCTGAGAGACAGACAGAAATCCTGGGAAAATTTTCAACATGTACATCCTAGAACTTCAATAACAGAAGTCTATACTTTTTTTTGAGAGCTGTTCAAGTAGACAATGATCCCCAAATGTTGTCTTAGCATCTAATTCCTTTTAGGAGCCAGATACTTATAAAGAACCCTGGTCTGGCATAACATTAATGACTGAAATTTGAAACCTTGCATTGCTTGAGTGGCTTGCTGAATGGAACTGAGCTACTTGCTATATAACATAACACTCAATAATCAAGAGCATTTTGTGATTGGTGCCCAGGGAAAACATCTGAAACTAGTATTTCTTTCAAAGAGCCAAGCAGTTTATGTTGATTCCATGTAAACTAATGACTTCAAAGATGGAAAAAATTCCCATCAAAAAGAACTACTCCAGTCAAGGAAGCTTTCATTTACCTCAAGACCCAGAAAAAAAAAAACCAGAAGGGAAGAAAAGGGAGGGGTTGTTTTGTTTTAGAAAGGCATGAGCAGCTTCTGTAAAGACACAGAGGCAGAATGACCATGCTGATTTCTGCAAGGTATAAAAATTCTGTGATAATTAAGTCATCAAATTTTCCTGCATCCTGTGGCATTCTTTTGCTTATAGAGCCCAGATATTTTCAAGACTGATTTTTCCAGGCAACACCAGGTTGATTAAAAAGTAAAAAAAATCTGTGTTATAAAGCCTCTACTTTCAATCTAGCTATTTTTTAAAAGAGACAGTAAAGAAGATGGCCTGTGTTCTAAAACTTCCACAGAAGAGTATCAGTTAGGCAGGGAGTTCCCAGGAGTTAAATAAAACCCCTTAAACCATCAGAAAGGATACACTTATTGCAGAGGAACAATGCATGCTGCAGGTCAGAAAGACATTTATGGTGTTAACTAGGAAGTAGTTTATAATGATTTACTTGTGTTCCTTGGTTGTTGATGTCCACAAAATCACTCCATTCATTTACATCAGATGACAGCACTTTCAGGAGAATACTGGGCAATAAATCTCTTGTTTTGCAATCTGGATAGCTGGAGATTTGATGGTAAAGTTCATGATGAACTGAACATTCAGCTGGAATCTTTTTACAGTAAACTTCAAACTTTGGTGTTTCTGAAATTTTATAAAATATACAAGATCAGAGCTTTCTAAAACCTGTATGGAATCAAAACTCATCTATACTTGCGCAAATGAGAAACATTCTGTCTGAAATATTCCTAATGAATAAAAACATTGCTTTTCTATTGGTTAGAATATTATATGTCTGGGGCTTTTCCTTTTCTCTTTCTATTTCATAAAGTTTTACAGAAATAATGTTCCACTGATCATGACATTAACTTACTGTAACCAGACTTTTGACAGTATGTTTTGTGTTACATTTGCAAGTCTGAAGAAATATAAATGTTCCATGGAATCAAACTGATGTCAACAAAACTCCACTGCCTATGGATTTCCTACAGCTGAGTCACCTTGACAGCTGGAACCAGGGAGACCCAAAAGTCCAGAGACAAAGATTAAAATTCACACTCCTGACCTCACACTTAGCTCCAATAGATTCCAGGGTCTCTCATTTTGACACAGACCTTCATGAGAGCGTCAAGTTCTTGCTATAACCAAAACACACATTGAACTCAATTTTGGACTGGAGATACAGCAAAATAAGTGATACTTCAACAGTGCACTGTTTCTAATTACTGCACAGTACCTACCTTTGAAATTCTCTTTTAAAAGCAATGGAATGGAGCACCTATTGTGGATAATGATACGAGGACTAGGATCTTCTGTAAGTGTTAGGTATGTCACGCCAAGATGCTCTTGATAAGTCAGTGCTATAGCTCTAAAACAGAAGCAGATATATTGAATTATGCCTGTTTTGGATGAAATCTTTACATATTATTATCCTGAACAATTAAAAACATTCAAAACTAGCATTTGTAAGATTCTTTATGATCAAGTTCCAAGTCCATAGATATTTATCTACATTTAGGCAAGTACACATCTCCAATTCAACAGATGAACACGTGGAAATAGCCTAAAAAACATGAGAGAAGAAATTGCTTCATGGAGAGCACTCATGAGTTAAACTGAACATGTGTGTCTACAAGATAAGAGCTCTAGCCAGCAGAGATTTATATTAAATTAAAAACAGGAGATTGTAGGCCCAAATTTTCAACATAAATCTTTAAAAATTTCCAGAAGAATTTGCATGGATACTTCTCTGGTACATATGAAAGATATTTGAACAAATATGTAACTCTAACTGACTGCTCCCCTGGAATGATCCACAATGCTATTGCTCTTTTAAATGTTAATGTTATGGATCATCACTACATCAGTTCCCAAAATGAGATTAAATTAATTTAGTTCTACTCATTAGCTACATAAAATAGTTTCATGCATGAACATAAATTCTTCTTTTTTTCTCATGCGTAAATTTACTGGCTATTGCTAAAATCCCTTAACCTCATGGTGATTTAAAAAAATGCAAAATCTGAAATTTTGATTAGGTACATGAGATTCTCTATGCCCGCGGCAGAATGATAAGGAATCCTTCCCTTATTGTTTCCATTAAATTTTTTTAAAATCTGAAGTTTGTGTGAGAATCTTTAGTATCATAAATGACACTTCTTGGATGCTGCAGAGGAACTGTATGAGGGTTTGAATAATATCAAACACTTCAGGCAAGAGAAAGATCACATCTCTGGTAATATGTACTGATGTAGCTTCTCTAATTTCAGTGGGTTGTTTCTTGTTTGTACCAGTATAGGCATGAATATAAACATAATATAAGCATGAATCAGGTATCAGGTTCAAGAAATGAAGCTGCTCATCTGACAAGTCACTGGACTGCTATTTTGAACTAGCTGGTTCTGTAAGTTTGTAAGGAGAATGCACAGTTGCACAGTTTGAGCTTTAAAACTTGAAATCCTTCCTTGCTGTAATCTCAAGTTTCATCCCTTTTGTCTTTTCTTCTTCATCCTCTTATTATGCTTACAAAAATGTATGTCCACCTTTTATAAATAAACCCTACATTTTTGTATTGTATTATTACACACTGTCCTTGAACTCTTAAACTGTTGTTCACTAATTAAAAAACAACTTAATCCCCCAATATAAGCTTTCCATGCTCTTATTTGCATGCACAGAAAAGAATAGCAGGCCATACATTCTAAAACGTGGACAACTTGTGCATGGTCACGTCACTAAACCATTTACTGTAAAAGCGTCAAGACCATCAGAAGGTACCAATTTTTAAACTAAAGTAAGACTTGCCTTTACATATGGGGGCACGAGTTACTTTGCCTTTTGCATTAATCTCTTACGGTTTCTGGCTGGCTGAGGCTCTACAGCTCAGGCCCAGCTCTCTGTCCAGTGCCCGGGCACAGTACCTGGTGCAGAGTCCGCCCTCGGCGCGCGTCCCCGTGGGCACGGCCACGCTCTGCCTGGCCAGCTCGGCGCTGACCACGGCCGGGCCGCTCCAGAGCTGGCGGCCCAAGCTCAGCTCCAGGCGCCGCTGCCCGCCCNCGAGCCCGCCGCGGCCGGGCCCACGCCGAACGCCGCGCCCTCGGCCGAGGGGAGCTCCTGCAAACAAAAACGGGGGGTAGCACGGCATGCTGGCTCCTAAAAGAAGGTTTATTCATGTTGGTTTTGGACAGAACGCTCTCAAACAGCAACGACCACAACTAACTGAAGGTTGTACTAAGTGCACTGCATTAAAGGCTGTTTGGCCAAATTCTGTCTTCAGGCACAGGTTTGCAGCGCAGCTATCTGGGGGTCCTGGGTAACCAGGCCTACTGGAAGATGTCTCTGCCCATGCTGAGGGGTTGGGAACTAGATCTTTAAGGTCTCTTTCAACCCGAGCCCTTCTGTAATTCTGTGATTCTGTGACTCTGTAATCTAGTCATCCCTCAGTACCACAACAGCTCTACCAAAATCAGGTTACATTCCTGTAACACAACTGTGTGAACAAAATCCACTTAGAGTTACAAAATCAAGAGTAGATTTTAGTCTCAACATTCTCCCAATTCCTTTAAGACTGCCACAAAATGTGTGATACACAACGGTAGATACTGATGTGAAGAAAACTAAAGCAAAAGAAAAACAATACAGAAAGAAAAACTTTAAAAATTGGTTGATCTGCCAGCTCCTCTAGTAAGTCTGACCCTGAGAATTCTTTCCACATATTTTACAATAAATGTAATCTTCAATAAATATGTATAAATGGTTGATTAAAATATATTGACCATGCACACATTTTGATTCCTGCAAGCTAGCCCTTAAATATTCTGTGAGGCTATTAGAAAACTGATATTCACAATTTGATGGAGTTTATGAAATACATAAACTTTGGGCATATCTCTAGTTCTGCAGCTTTGCTCAGATAACTGGAATCTTCCCAAAAGGATAACAAAATGTTTTCAGCCTGCCAGGCCAATATACCTCTTCTACACGCAAACTCAGTAAAAATTCTGAGAACATTTTCAACAGCTACTATGGATTACACTGCCTATTTTACAGAAATGGCCATTAGTGCCTGAACAGATGGAGAACAGGCAGAACTAATTCTGCAATGTGCAAGAATTTGCTGCTTGTACAGATTTCTGAAGACACTTAATTACTGGAGTTGAATTTACCCAGGATTCAGTATTCTAAATGATATAAATTACTTTATGATTATTATGTCTAAAGATTTCTGTTCCAAGCTCTGCTATATGCAGCTTGTCTAAATACAGATACAGACGTAAACAACCATTTTCCACAGATGACAAACAAAACCACTATCTACAGTGCTTTACCTCTTCTCCTGAGTGGGGTTTGGAAAGAAAAAGTTGTGGCCTATAATAGATTTGATATGATGTATCATTGATTATTGTTGTTTTATCTTCTATCTGTAGAATTTGTATACCTTGTCGAACCATGGAAGAAATGCAGAATTCACACAACTGTAAGATAATGAAGATTGTGATGAAGTCACACAAAACCACAAAAGGTAGTGAAATGTAACTATAGTATTGCTGTTTTCTTTCTAATCCAAGAAATACTCTCTATATTTATGCACTTTGTAAGTGGAGCCTCATCCCATACTTTTGAAGCTGCATCTGTCAATGTTATCCAAACACAACTGAGAATTCATTAATTCTTTTTCCAGGAGATATTGTATTATCTTTATGGGTTGCACAGTATGTTTTTGGCAATCTAATTTTTTAAATTATATTTCCTACATTGTTTATATTCTCTTTATGTTGGACATATATTAACATAATTAGGGAGAAGCCTTCACGCTGCATACATTTGATTGTTTTATCTGCTATATGACTTTGTTTTTACATGATAAAGTTACAAATCATTATAATTTTCTTCTAACCTTTTGATGACCTGGAAAAGCACCAAGTTTAATTTCAGCTTCAACAAAACCTTCTTCATCCAACGTTACTACTTCCCCATTATCAGCATCCTTCCATTTTGGGGAGGTCACATTATGAACCAGTTTAATTGCCACTGATTTGTGCACAGTATTAGTGTTTGCCCAGTATATTCCAACCTGGAAAGCTTCCTGCAAGTGAAAAAATGACAGATGATCAGTTGTGAACAATCTGATACATTCCTACTACAGTTCTAAAGGCGGTTTCCAGTAGGCAGTGAATACAACTTCCTGCCTTTCTCCCTCTGATTCTTTCTTTGTGGTACAAGGATAGATGAAACCACAAGGTGGATAAGGAACTGATCCTCACAGGAGATCAAGGCTGTGATCTACACTGAGATGTGTTCCTAGGCAGACCTTTTGTTTAGTAACAGACATATATGAGGGGAAAAAAGATGACAGAATAAACAGGAAGTATCAGATTGCTCAATTGGAATTAACAAGCTGCTGTGTCAAATCATCCTAATTATTTCAAAACTAAAGAATATCAGAGCTATAATAAAAAAGAATGTGCATGGCCAAGATATGTGGGAAGATCCATTACACTGAATTAGGGAAGGCAGGCATTCTAAAAAAATCTTCCTCTATTGTAATTCATTCTATGTCATTATCAACTTTTCTTGGTAACATTAAAAGCCATGAAATAACATAATATAAAGTGCTCTAAAACCAAACATTCCTTTCAGGCTGTCAGTTTTGCTACTGTGGTCAACAATTTCCCAAGTGACACATTGGCACAGCAGAGGCCAAAGTCTTTACTTGGCCTTCATAGCAATTTTCGTGGGCTGCTACCTTACACCCATGTTGCAGAATCTGGCTGAACTGAGAGGAAGGGGAGTGTAGCAAGAGCAGGATGTCTTATGAAATCAAGGCTGAGCTATACCAAACTGGGCCTTAGATTTGGGCCTCCAAGGCCTCAGATCTTGACCTGCATAGAAGTAGATAAGCTTTGTGGCGCAGTTAGGAATTCAATTAAGGTGTACACATGTTTTAGATAGAGTAAACAGAGTAAAGACACAGTCACTGCCTTAAACTGAAACAGCTTACATTTTTGTTCACACTGAATGCCAATAGGAACGCACCTGCAACTGTAAACTGTTCTGCTCTGTATAAAAACAGCCATTTCATGAATAAAGAGGAGAACGTATGTTATAACCACATTGGTCGGACCTGCGTTGCTCTGTGTCCAACTCCAATATCAGAGTCCCTATCTTCTGGGGAGAAGGTTGCTGATGGAATGAAGGACTTCCTCCTACAGTGTCTTGCAGACAATTTTTAACTATGCATCTTAGGGATGCTGTTTTTCAAAGATTGCTACCAAGTATGTTGTGCTACCCCCTCGGTGACCCAGTCAGTGTGGTGAATTCCTATTGTTATTGCTAGTCCTCACCAGATGACTAACAGACACACACAGTGACTGGAAAGTGGCAATTATCTGGGGTAATGACCATTCTTCAGAATCAGTGTGCTTAGCAGAACTGTGCCTGCTAATGTGAATGGCAAAGTTACCTCGAAGTTGGGGGGTATAATTACTTTCCCACTAGGTACTTGAAGAAGAATCTTCTCTCCTTCAAACAGCCAGAGGTCCCACTTGGACTGGTTGATAAGCAACGCCCAGGGCAGGAGTTCAATCAGCAGAGTTTTAACGCACGGTTTCCACACTGACAGCTTCACCCGCATTGGACTATCCCACTGGGAGAGCTGTTCATTGCTGCCAGAAACAAATAAGCAAAAACATAAAGTCAAAGGAATAATGAATTCACGATTACAAATTCCAAGGTGTCATTTTCAGAAATTTGCAAGGCTTTTCTGGTTGTGAAACAGAAAAACTTCTCTTCTTACCTCATCATTCTGGAATACACTGAGGTGCTGTCAGAAAGATCTAGATAGGTGTAGGTTATAAAGGCATATTTTTAACTCCACAAGCTCAATCTAAATTTAGTCAATTAATAAATGCCTTAACAGAGTTACCCCTGTCCTTCAGAGATAAACCTGTGACTTTTGTAGTCATCAAACCACATTTCCTTTTTATTTCCCCAGCAACTACTTCTACATCAACTCCCTGTTTCTCTACTGAAACAAACAGCAGCTGAATAAACAACAGCCTCTAGAGCTGCAGTAAAGAAAGTGCATTCACAGAAAATGGTTCAATTTTTAAAAAATCCATACTGATGCAATCTTCTCTGTGTAAACAAGGGCAGCCCTGAGGGTGACCTAATTTTTTTCCCCACCTGCCACAGATTCTGCAGTTTACATGCAGGGATTATGTAATTGCTGAAAATATATTCAATGTTCATCCCATACAGTCTTCCAGAATGTGATTTCAGTTTATTTGGAAAGGCAATGCAACAGTCATGAAGAAGGTTTAGCAAGGAATTACCTGTCTGAATCCTTCCTATTGTAAGGCCATGCAGGCTGGGCAGGACTAGCAATGCCATAGAACTCAGAGAGCACTTGGCTGACGTTGCCGTCCGGGTGGGATTTAGTCGCTATCTGTTTAATCAGAGTGGTTGAGATAGGGACTGCACACTCTGATGGATCATCTTCTTCCCTGTCATTGAAAACAGACTCAGTCACACAAGATCCAGCATTAGCATTAACATTTTCTCTAATGAGGCTTCCCAAGTGTACTCTGCAGCAAGAACATTCTCATGGTAATTGCGGATGAATCAAGTTACGATGTTCAACAAGTTCCTGAGAATTTACTGACATGCATGGTGGATTTGTTACAACACTGTAATGACACTAAAAACTCTTCATAATTCTCAAAAAAACATTTCAGATAATTAAGGAATATATTTTTTAAAGCACAAGAATATAGACTGCTTAATTAAACAAACGGCAGAGTACTTAGGATGGTTATACCAAATTCAATATTTTCTCTGGTATCATTTCAGCTACATGTGCTTGTTCTGTCGTATTCCCTCTGGGCATGGCATACTTTTGGAAAAAATACAGAAGTTGAAGTGCAAATTATTTTTTCTTTTCCATACAAATGAACCATTTTCAAGGAAAATGCATATTTTACCTGGCTTGAAAAGTCAGGTGGTGTGTAAGATCAGGCTCTATATTTTGCAGTGCTTTCTCTTGTCCTTTCCCTGGAATCACTTGTGTTTCATTCAGTCCCAGGCTTCTTTTCTCTATATGTATGATAATAGGGTCTGGAAGATGGCTCCTTACAATGAAAAGAGGGCTGAAAACAATCTACAGAAAGAAAAAAATACATCAATTTAAAGCAAATTTTATTTCAGTATTACAGCCGTTGAAACAAACTATCAATAAATCTTTACAGTGGGTCATTCTGACCTTAATTTATTATATGACATATAAGGCATAAACATTTAGATTTCAGAGACATTAAATATACTTACTAATCGCTGTTGCACATGCGAATTGGGCTCTAAAGTCAAAACTGTGCACCACACATACGTAATTGAACTCTTTGAAGATGGTACCTGTTTGTAGAAAGACCAGCATTACACTAACATTATTTCAGGATTATAACATTCAGTATTTCATTAGATCACATAGAAGGCTAAATGCAAAGTGCTCAGTTCTCTCAGATGTTTTCAATGCTCTATTCCACAGACCCATTTCTAGTCATACCTGAATGACAGTGCTGTGCTCTGTGTGTTTAGAACTTAGACATACATCTTGGGACCAGTCTTCATCTTCTGTGGATTTCACGCTCAGCTCAGTGAGCTCATTGTTTTCTAGGATATATGAAGGCAATTTCTGCTTCGCTGCAAGGCAGTTGATGTGTTCTTTAACAACAGCCTGTCCATCTTGACTAATGTAATGCTGAACCACTTTCAGTTCAATACTTTCAGAAAGGTAACTACAGACTGTCTGTCTTCCACAGATTAGGATCTAAAACACACAAAAAATACAGCTCTTATGTAAACAATTGTGAAAAAAAAAGAAGTCAAAATTGAATTAGAGAGTGAAAACCTGTAGAAGAACAATCTCTCTGCTTTGGATTTTCCCAAGCACTGCTGAAGGCAGTGACTGGTAAAAAATTATTTTTATTGGCCAAATGTATGTCCAATTTCATAGAAATCTAGGCATTAAAATGCTTGAGATATTGCTAAGGCAGTATCCGTGCTTGAAGAAAAAAGTAATGTATCCACTTTCCTTCCCACTGAACTCAGCACTACTGCCCATGGCTGACAGTTCTGGTTTGGTCTGTGATGGTCTTTGAATGTTGAGACATTTCTGAGCAGTCACAGGGACGTACTTCGGAAAGGTTTCCACTGATACCTCACATTCCCATCCCAAACCAATGATCCAGATCTTTCACAATATGTCTGCCATTTTAAAGCTTATAATTTCATTAAATGACCGTAACATGTTTCTGTATTTAAGTGCACACACCTAGAAAATAACCAGATTAGAGTTATTGCTGTCCATCATGCATAAATTATTTATTGTAGAGATGTATCTGACTTGTTCCAAGCTATAGCAGGGAACACAATTCCACGTCTGTCCCTGTACAACCGGGATAATTTCTTTTCTCATGAAGGACAGCACACACCACAGCTACAGCCCACCACGTGAAAACTCAGCAGGGCTTTCAGTGGCACCAGGCACTGCTCCTGTCTGGTCAGCTGTGCTGTTGTTGTGCAGTACAGCTCTGCCATATCCATGAACTGAGCAAGTTCTGTCCACCACATGCTCTGGCTTCTGCCAGTGCAGGCAGAACGGCGGCAGTGTTATTACACATCTCTTTACAAAATTAGTAAAGGCAAAGTTACTGCACAACAGCTCATTTTCAAATGCTAATTTGGTAATTCTTTCACTTTAAAAAAGATGTAGGCCTGAATTACAACCCAGAATGTATAATGAACAGTTTCTTAAAAAAAAAAATAGGAGAAAAATCTGTTTCTCAAGAGCTTAAAACACGTAAGAGATTGCGTAGTTTAGCACTGTCAGAACTTATGAACCACGCAAAGGGATGTTTACTGGAGCATATAAAATACATGTTGGTAACTGAGCTTTTAAACGCTAAGATCAACACCAAAGTGAAGACAAAAGTTGTAAAAATTCCCCAAAATAGCCCCAAAAGACTGCTATACTTGTTTTTTGCAGATCCCAATAGGAGAGAATAAACAACTAAGTGACTAATTCATGAATAGGCAACGGTTTCAATTACTCATGTTATTTTTTCCCAACTGGATCAAATCCTTACTTGCTTCTGCACTCCACTGAGCTGCTGAACCTTGATAATGAGTGCTGCTGTCCGGCCCTTGTACTGAATGGTGCGGATGAAGGTCCCTGCATTGTCCACACTGAACGGCTCTGACCACCGCCAGTTTCCCCAGCCTTCAATGCAGATGTGTAACAGCTGGAAAGAAAGAAATTACTAGTTCAGTACATAACTGGGAGAAAAAAGTGCTTTGCAGTAGGATATAAATTCCCATGACAGAGAAATATTCTTGGATTGAAATCTCAGCAATGCTAAGCACACCAGTTATTTGAGTGATCCATTCAGTCTGCAATTCTGTGATTTCAGACACAATCAGAAGAAGCAACAATACCATGAAATGGCTCTGAGTCATGCATTTCTATAAATTACCTGCCTTAACAGTACATTTAACATCCAGGCACACAACTGTTCACAAAAAAAAGGGCAAGTAGACTAGAGAGCATAAAACAGGAAATAAGAGATTTTCTTCACTGCCTTTGAAATTGTTCTAGAAACCCATTCTATTACCAGCAAGGTGATATGGAACACAGGTCCACATCATAGTTTTTGCTTTCAGAATAAGACAGAAAATAACAAATACCCTTCTCTTTGAAAATAAAGAAGGACTTGTATAGCTTGCATATATGTGTCTGTTAAATGTAGAATGTGCTATATTGCTGAGAGATGGGAAACATTTCATTTCTTACACAAATGTGGTGGTAAGTTCAAGCTTGACTGCATGAGAAGAAATTTAACTGCGTAATTACGCTCCCTATGTGATTTATTCCGGAAAAGGAGTGGCTTTTTTCCAGTTTAACTTAAATCACTTCCAGAGCAATAGAGTCTTTCATCATTTGAAGAGCCTTTCATCCATTTACCCACCATACGCACTTACCTCTGTCCCATGGAGATTCTTTAAGCCAGAGTAGTAAAAATTGGTACTGTTCCATGTAGGTCAATGAAGTTACATAAATTTACACCAGCTGAAGATCTGGCTGTTTAGCTCTGTATAGATCTTTTGTGGCTGTGCAAACTTAAGGATGTGAGTTATATATAAGGGATCAAAGCAATAAGCATTCTGGGTAAAATTTATTCTTTGCAGAGGGCCAGCACAGAGCCTAAGCATCACTTAAGTTCTTTAAAACAGTCATATGAAGGGCTTGTGGGAATTCTTTCTTGAGGGTTGAATTTCACTCTGATTTTGGACATCTGTCATTAATTAATTTAAGTAATTGAGAACAGGATCAGGCCCAAAGATTGATTATTTACACTAGCAAAAACTGAAACTTTTAAATACTGTGTCCTTCTATGATTTGTTTCCAGAAAGACATAGCATTCACCATGGGTCTGGTCAGTTGGACTTGGTGAAGAGCTGGATATTGGGGTTTCCTTCATTGGTCTAAGAAACAACCACAGCAATAACTTTCAAAGATATTACAACTCAGTAGCCTGTTTGCAATTTGTGGTATCCTCAGCACAAGTTACACACAGAACAATAACATCCATTCAGTGGGTGGCTTTTGAATTTGCAAGAGTGATGACTGTTGCATTCAGAGTCAAATGAGTTTGATGCTGGAAGCACAAAGGCTGATACGTGCCCCTGTGTCCAAGGACAGGCATCTGGATTTATATTCAAGGTTATGTTCAAGGAGGCTGCACACTAGGAGAGTCAAACTCATAAACAAACATGTCACTTCAATTCTGAAGTATTAAAGAAAAGGAAAAAGAAAACAGAAAAATCAAATTGCAGTGGCTGGAATCTGTTCAGTTTCTTACAGAGGCAGCTGGGAATAAATCTCATCACATATGAAAATTAGGAGAAACAAGAAAACTGTTTACTTTGGAGAGAATGGTAGCTGGAAATGACAGCCAAATAATGAGCAAAGGTACTTAAGTGGTCAGTCTCAGCCTGTGGGCCCACAAATACTGTAAGCTCCAAAGATAGATGTCATGTAATGCCATAATTGACGATTAGTAATTGCATGTAGCTACAACATTAGGATGTCTCCCACCCTGTATAAACAGCTTTGCTCACGAGTTGAATGTTCCCAAGGAACATGCTGTCAGCTTTCCCTGAGCAGTCATTAGCTCCCAAATGCTGCCTTAATAATTTTCTTTGTAGTGATTAGTCTGCATTTAACTTCAAAGTTCAGAAAGAAAAAAAACGAAGAGCTATTATTATATATCGGCATTTTCTTATTTTACAAACATACAATTTGCATACTGGTAAACACGAAGGATATGGCCTTCAGAATTTACTTTAAAGATATCTGGTATATTTGTATTAATGACCTAGCAGTATAAGAATTGGGTGCTGTATACGTTTACTTTTCAGCATTCCATGAAAATGAAAAAAGGATCTCTGGATGATTAAGATATTTAAATGTGAGATTTCTGGAAAAGATGGCTAGAAATAATCAGCAAATTACACAGAGATATATGTGACACAGAGATATATGGCAGAAAATTAAAATTGCAGTGATTTTAGAGAACTAAGTAATCAAACATTAGCATTATTTTAGCAGAAAAGAGATTTACAGTTTCACAGAATTTTCCAAATTGGAAGGGACTCAAGGAGAATAGTCCAGCTCTTAAGTGAATACACTGGCTCATACACTGATTGCACCCCCCCCCAGATATAGATATATATCAGAATATACCAGAATACCAATACCAGAACCTTGGTATTATTTGCACCTTGCTCTGACCAAACAGGTATCAAAGTAAACTGATACTAAAGATTTGCAATAATTGCTGTTAAGTCTTTAATTTATCAAGCTTTAGGCTAATTCTAAGACTTTATTAGACACTCTGTTCAAAAAAGTTCAACAAATATAGCTAGGTATGGGACATAAATTAGGAGAAAAGAGAAGTCATTGCATTAGGGTACAAAAAAAATTAACTTCAAAGCATTCTAAGACATACAATCCAGTGATAAGTGAAAATCTGTAGCTTAGAGAGAATTTAAACAGACTATCTATTGTATATTTGAAGATAGGCACTCATTCGTGTAAATATTTGATTTCTGCATTTTCTTTCAGGGAAATATACCAGCAGATAACCCAGAGAGTTTTGTTTTGAATAGGCTTGGCTGGGGCTTGGATTTGTAATTCTTAGCCATTATGGATTTCTGTTTTGAGAGGAATAGAAATTATTTTAAGGGACGCAGATTAAGATGAAGTTGCTCTTACTGGAGCAAATGGCTAGAAAAGCTTTATCTTTAAAATAAAGAATATCTTTATCATGTCTTTTCACAGAATGTTTCTGTGTGCTCCTCAAAATTTACTTAGGTTTTCATCTAGATGTGTGAGTGAAGGATATGATCTGAGTAAATAATGCTGTGTGTCATATGACAAAGCATGAGGAATAAAATGGGGGATTAAAAATGAGACTAAGAATTAGCCTGTCCAGAAAAGGCATCGATTTTCATCTGTACAAGTAATTTAATGCTTGAGCCCTCAAAGTGATGCAAATTTGATTTCTACTCTGCTTGTAGATTCACTAGATTTAACTTGGTTTCACCAAGGTTCTTTAGATTGTATTTGTCTTCTAAGTGAAACTAGAAAATGGTTTTTTGGGGGAAACAAGTGTAATTGCTGTGAACTCTGAGAGTTTGGGAAAAATGAAGTGAGGACCTAGTTAATTTTGTGGAAGCAGTTGTTTTTTTAAAAGATAGTAAAATAAAAGCTGTGATAATAAATAAAAAAAGCTGTGATAATGCAGCAACATGGAGGAAATGTAGTTCTGGAGATGGGAGCTGAATTCTAAGACTTGAAGCTAAAGAAATTTTTAACTGAAAAATTAAAGGAGAAGCTTGATTTGTATTTTTTACTGTTTTCATAATACAAGGTGGCTCTTGACTAGGACTAGGACTGACAATAATAAAGCCAATTAGTATTTGGAAAAACAGTGAATGAATTATTTATTCTGCACATTGTCAGCTGCAATGGCCACCAAAACAGCTTGAATTTCACTTTGGCTTCATTTTCTCATGTGACCAGGGAGATCTGGCCAGTTCTATACCAGCATTAGGACAGAAAGCCAGTACAGAGCATGGAAAAAGGCAATTTCCATCACCCTCATGGTGGCTAGTAGAAAAAAGGTCACACTTGGCAGATAAACTCTGACCGTGGGGGCTCCTGGAGATGTTGTGAACCTCAACATTGCAGGTCTGCAAAGCAGACCTGAACCTCACAGGTACAAACTCACCCTACACACTGCACAAGAGTCTTTTGTTCAAAGAACAGTAACCAAATTATGAGTGTTCATGGATAATCCTTATCTGCCTCACCTAAGTATTATCTAGAAATTCAATTACATGTAGTATAGTATAAACATTGATTTAGAATGCAGAACCCCCCAAAAAAGCAATAGCACTCTTCTCACTACTTGAACAGTATAAAATAGCATACAACTTTTTTTGCCTGATGTTGTTCTCTGATGACCTAGGGAGGATTATGTAAAGTACAAGAGATTGTTCACAGAACCAGTAACATTCCTAAACAGTAAAATAGGAAAATATCCCAATAACAACTGATATATAAGTTACAGTTTCTAAGTTGGAACCCACAGAGTACTGCATATTATTTTACACATTATATAACCCAGTATCTGAAAGAACTGCAACTTGGAAGTAAATAATTTCCAAGTAAATAACTTGTGCTCCTGCTGCAATATGAATCAAAATTTGGCTTCAGTCTCTTCTTTTGGTAGGAGAATGAGGAGGAGGTTCTTAAATAGCAAATTCGCTATTTGTAAAACTCCAGTAGCCTTTAAAAAGTAAGCTTACTAAATCTAGAATTTGTGTTGACAGATACACTATTTGAAATAAGAAAAATTTAAAATGTGCTTCAGTGGATGTATCAATAATGTACTAACCAGTACTAATATCTACTCAAGACTTTCTAAGTGTATGATCAGAAAAGTGATAGATATATTTTTTCCTCAAATTCTATTTAAGTAGCAATAAAATGAGAGTTTCAGACATATTTACTTTCTTTGATAAGAAATAAATGTATTTTATTTATAACCACATTCTCATTGAAGTCATTGCCCAGTTCAACATTAGAACTGATTTTTATCCATTATATCTGCTGTTTCAAGTTAAAGTTGATGAAAAGTGAAAACAGGTAGTTTTTACTGTAACCCTGGAAGGAGTTTGTATAACAGTTTGAGAGCTGCTAATTCTAGAAGCTTCTATTATGCAACATTATGTTTTGCATAGAAAGCACACAAATGAACTTAAATCCCTCAGTCTGTGCTTCCTCAGAAGATTCTGCTTAAGTTTGAGCGTGGGGAAAACAACTAGTAATGATTAGCATGTTATAGCCAATTTCTGCTCCTTGTTCATAAGCAAACAATCTCTGCAGAATACATTCAGGGGACTCTCATATGGATATCTGGTTTTTACATTTGCTGTGACCCCTAGTGGGACCCTCCAACTGCCTACTGTCTTGCAAGACAGAATTCCTTAACTCTGAGTAAATTACTAGGAAGATCTGATCTCTTCTAACTTCAGAGTTTCACCCTATGTATCATATGCTCCAGTTCATCTAAAAAACACAGCTGTCTTGGAGAAAAACACGACTTTTGAAGTAACTGGGGCCCATCCCACAAAACAATGTGAAGATCAAGATAAGGACTGCAGACTGGATCCAAAAATAATGTAGGAGCCAGTGCTGTCTGTAGAAACTGGAATGATGCATCTTCTCTTCCCTTTTAATGATATCTAACAGACCTCTAACTTTCATTAAAATCTGCAAAAGGAACTCACAAAATTTGGCAGCTTTAGATAGAATTGCTTTAAGCCTCAAATACCATCAGTTTTGGACCTACCCCAACTCAGAAAGGGACTCTCTAGCTGGGGGTGTCTTATCCCTAAGGGGGATGAAAACCTCATGAAATCTGAGGAAAATGTGGGGGGATGGAGTGGTAAAGAAAAGTGAGCATCGGACCTCAGACTTATTACTGAAATATTAGCCAGCCTAACGAGACTTGCAGGAATCAGAGTGAAAGTTAAAAGGGAAAGGTTAGGTTCCCTGAAATGTAAAGGATCCGGGCAGGGAAAAAATGAAGGAAGCAAGGAGCTTTAAGTTAAGCCCAACAGTTGGAGGGACACCATCCAGAGCTGATAAATCCACATCCTTGGTGTGCTATAGCTGTTTTTGCAATATAAAAAATTTGAATTTTTAAAAATTTTAGCCTGTAGTTGCATTAATAATAGAATTAATTCTAAATGTAAATAAAACATTATAAAACTATTTGCTAAAAAGTATTTTATGTGTATATATATTAATTGTATTAAAAAATTTAAAGGGGCAATTACTGCATCTCTATGCTTAATTAGCAAAAGAAAAATTGAGAAATTTATTGATGTGAATGTAGAAGAAATACAATCCTTTTAAAACTATTTATTTTCATTTAACTGAACTGCCTTGCCATACTAAAAAAACATTTTGCAGAGGTTAAATAAAGTATTTCATGGCAACCGCTGCTTCTTAGTGCATGTGTAACAAGAAACATGAGCCAGCCAAAGTTGTGCAAGTTGGTTTTCTTTCCCAGTAAGAAAATGTGGTATCTAAGACCTTGTCCTAACTCATTTTATCCCCAAGAGTAAGTCAAGTAAGTCAAGTATGAACTAATGCCTGGAGGGAAGTCCCTGACTCCAGAAGTATGGATTATTTCACATTTATCTTACAATCTGCTCTCAGAGTTCTTAAAATTCACTAACTTGGCAAGTCAAGAATTATCATGAGAAATGAAATAATTTCATAACTATGAAGTCATCTAGCATTCCATGAATATGACACTCAGAGGGTTTGTCCTTGCTTGGGCATTATTCTGACCTTTGGATAACAAGCTGCTAGATAGTTTTGCATGGAAACAATTAGAAAAGTGCCACAGTATAACAGGGACAATCTGATGCTTTCATTGAGTTGTTGTTTTTATTTTAAGGATTTGTACTAATCGTTAAAAAAATGTACATGACAACATTTGTAATAATATTTAAACAAAGCTGTTCTGCATGATTTAAAATGACAAAGGATTGTACTGGTTAGATGAACTGCCAATCTGAATGCTGCATTCACAATGACTCATATTGGCAATAACCAAATGAACAGGCTTACAGGGGAATGCCGAGGTTATCTCTTCACAAGACCTTTGTAAAGAAAATTTGTTTCTATCTCAACTGTGTGTAGAAAGCCCATGCTTCTATATAGTTTCAGTGAAATGAACTCAGTGCTGTTCTTTAGTCACCAAATTTCCCAGCAAGGCTGTTTAAAAATGGTAAGAGATCAAAAACTGTCTTGAAATTCTTCCAAAGTTTGGGACAAAGGAAGTATAATCTCCCTACTAGAAGAGCCTGCTGGCCAGCAGTGTGGCTGAGTCAGGAGTCAGCTGTTAGCTTTGCCATCTCCTGGGACATGGGAATCCAGCATGACACTCCTGACTTTTTATCAGCCCAACTCTTCAGTGAATCTAAATCTGATCAGAGCAAAACAGAATGGGGAAACCCTTTGACATCACCAACTGTTAGCTAAAGAATGAATATCTGAAAAATTCATCCAAAACTCCTACTGTCACCTCACCCACTCCCTTATGTATGACTTGGTTTTCTGATGGACGTTTCCACCTTTCATCCTGCACTTTGTTTTCCATTTAATAAGAAACTTACATAGCAGCCATGAAAACAGAATGTTTTCCACTGCTCAAGTCTGTGACTGTAAGCACAGTTTATGTTTTTCAGGTGTTAGATGTCTGTCTAATGCCAAATATTCTGATGGTGACTTTTAGCAGTTCAGTTCCAACTAAGATAAAGTATCAGTAATAAGCTGTCATTTTAACTCTTCAACTTTCCACTTGTTTGAGATAATCTTTAAAACTCTTTCCAGTTTGCACTATTACTAAATATACACCATATTCAGAACTACACCTTTAGATGTAGATCTATCTCAAATGAGATAAATCTACATCTAAAGGTTTTATTCATAACTGAATAATTTTATGTAAGTAACCAGAACATGGATGTAACAAATTTGTAAGAGGAAAGCCTTACTTGACTCTGGGTTTATTTACATTTATTTACATTTGCTTTAAATATTTCCTTCTTCCATGTATTAATGAAAAGGTTTAAATGTAATTTTGGATGGTTGCTACAAATGCATGTGATAATTGGTTATGAAATATAGGTTACACTTTCTTTTTACACTAGCTAGCTTTCTTTCTCTCTCACACAACCAAAGGGAATTACAACAACTGTAATCCTGTCACCTGATGAGTGGGGATCCTGTCTCACACCCTGACATGTGCCCAGGTGCACAGAGCACAGTCACCACTTAGTTTGCTCACCTGTGGGATGAGGCCTCACAGGCATTTTGCGTGTATGAGAAAATATGTCTTTTTTTAAAACATGGAAAGGGACACACAGTACTCCAGAGCCTCCAAGTCTCCAAAGGCCTCTCTCTGTCACTATTAAACCAGCACACACTTTTTATAACAGCTCCTCTGTTGCTGGGCTGAGATGGTCCTTCATTAGCTTGACTTCCTCTTGACTTACACCCTGACTTCAGTGCCAGCTGCGATTGTTTACTCTGGCAGATTTTGCTCTGCACAGATTACCACATCCATGTAAAATTCAGTAGTTTTGCACATCCATCAGCTGACATATGAATGAAAACCACAGTAAATCTGCCAGCTCTGCCCCCCACTGTCACTTGAAACTTGTCAGCAATGAAAGTGGGCACAACTCCTGTTTAGAATCACCATTCAAAATTTGCCTCATTTCTCACATCCTAAGACTGGTATTTCCTAAAGGAGTTAGGAACTCCCATTCACTACATTCCTCCCAGGATCTGTTAAAATTTTAGTAATTTTTCAGGGCAGGACTACTGCTCAGCTAATGGAGTGGCACAGATCTCTAGTTTCCTACTCAGCAGGAGCTGGGTATATACTAAGAGAAGAAATGGGTTTGCTCTTTCATAAACACTTTTAAAATTAAAGTTCTTGTCCTGTCTTGCATTAAGATGAGAAGTCTATTTTTCACCACTACCCAAGCGTTGGTCTTCTCTCCCAAGTAACAAGTAATAGGACAAGAGGAAATGGCCTCAAGTTGTGCCAGGAAGGTTTAGACTGGATCTTAGGAAAAGTTGCTTCATGGTAAGGGTTGTCAAGCATTGGAAAAGGCTGCCCAGGGAATGGCTGAGTCACCATCCCTGAAAGTCTTAAGAAGATGCATGGATGTGGCACTTAGGGACAGGGTTTAGTGGTAGACTTGGCAGTACTGGGTTGGACTTGATTTTAAAGGTCTTTCCAACTTAAATGATTTTATAGTTTCATTGAAATACTTCCTGTTGATAGTTTAAACATATTTTATGTCAGTTTCAGTGTTTATCCTTAAAACAAAAAAATCCAATAACCCAGACACTGTATTATTTCAGCTATATAAGTGGGGTGTTTCTGACAATTTCAAATCGTCTCTAAGGCAAGCACCAAGTTGAGAGCTTTGTCCAGTTTGACCCTGTTCTGCAAACAGTTTCAGTGAACAGATGCTTCTGGTAAAAACAACTGGTTAAAAAAATTCCCCAAACCTCTAATGTACATCTCAGAAAACACAGATCACTTAGTTATAGAAACCTGGCAAGCTTTTTTCAGAAGCTTCACACAAGTGCTTTGTTTTACAAAAAGTGCACATCCAGTTCTACCCTTGAGTAACTTTTAAAGACTTCTGGCTTTCCTCATGCGTTGTTTACTTTCTTTCTATGTTGCAGCCCCAGTGTGCGATGCCTGAAGGAACTGGAACTTTTAGAGATAGCTGAGAGCACAGAGCAAACTGAAGTGCCAGTGCTTAAAGCCCCCACCAGCTTCAGCAGCCCCTGGCAGGGCTGCTCGTGACATACCTGTGGGGACTTGTGCGAGCGCCAGCTGTACTGGTGACTGTGCAGAGTAGCCAGCAAAATGTTCTCATCAGTGTCCACCTGGCCAAACCTCAGCGTCTCCTGGGTGTCATTACAGATCACGAAATGGCTGAAGACAAACTCCTCTGCCTCGGGGCATCGGTTCTGAAAGGAAAGGGATGTGAAAGGCAGGAAGAGTCAATGTCAGTAGCAGGACATTTGGCAGCTGCCTGCCCAATTACAACACAGAAACATGAGATCTCCTCCCTTGGCTTTGGCCTCATAGTAATCTCTGCAAAATCTAGTTCCTGGGTTGACAAAATATATTCTAAGACTTACAATATTTTACTTTATGTTTCTGTAATGCAAATCTTATAGATTTAAAACTACAATAAAACTATTAACTAGGGTGGTAAGTCATAGTGGGTTAAAAACTTCAACAACATTAAATTCTGTGGGAAATTAGAGGCAACAAGAGGTTTCTCAGTGCTTGACAACTGAGCTCTCAGGCCAACAGGTTTACAGTTCCTCTTCCCCATCTTCTGCTTCTGCTTGGAAATACTGCTGTGGATCAGGAGAAGACTCCCTCTTTCCTGATACCACAGAACTTGAAAAGACAACTAAAGAAAAAAAAGGCGACATAAGAAGAGTATTTTTACAGCTCCATGAGGCTAGTTTGAAAATGCATCATGCCATTTAATAGGAAAAAAAACACCAACAACACAGGCTTTAAAAGTATTTTAGATTTTACGGTATTTTTTCTCCAGCATCCTTCCATTCCTCTCTTTCTGCCTTTCATCTGGCTGCTTGTCACTCTGTTGACACAACGAGACTATATGATAGTCTTAAAAATTGCCACAGCTACAGGTCTTCTACCCCTGAAGGCATGAACTATAATCCTCTGTATGGAAGAGCTCAAAGTGTGACTGACAATTTGATTTGGAGATCATCACTCATATATTTCTGTCCTAGTCACAAGTGGGTTGGCACCTTCCACTTCCAAGCAACTATCTAGCAACAATTACTCAAAGAAACCAACACTTGGATAGTATTTATGCAATTTAATGGTTCTGACACAAAATATTCATCTTCTTGTGTTTTTTGTTACCTCTTATTGACCTATGCTTCCTAGCACACTGTTATGACAATATTTTTCCGTTGATTGGTTTCCCTCTTCACAATCTATCTCAGCTACTCGCTTCTCATCCTTTCTTCCAATGATGTTTTCTCTACCTTATGGAACCTCCATGGTTTTTGAGAGCTGATTCTGCTTCCCCTCCTTGCTCTCTCAGCAGACCTTTTAAATGGACATTACAAAGCCAGCACCTTCCCTGCCTCTAATCATATGGATCCCTTGGATCTTTGATAACAATGAGCCTGGAAGCCTGCAGAAATTCAGAGATCAAACAAGAGGCAGAGAAGTATTTCCTCACAGACCACTATGCAGCCTTAGTTATCCTTGAAAACCAGTTTGGTACACTGCCTGCAGCACATCACTGGGTGATGCACATGGAAGTTTTTCTGAGAAGTGAAGTGTGCAAGGCATGTCCAGTTTAGCATCCTTGAATGTCTGATCACTACTGGTTACTCCAGAAGAACCTAAGGTGAATATACAGGCAGAATCACAGGATGTCTGGGGCAAGATGGGACCTCTGGAGGTCACCTAGTCCTATGCCCCTGGTAAAGCAGGTCCACCTGCAGTAAGATCCTGCACAGGATCCCATACAGGCAGCTTGCAAATACCTCCAAGAAAGGAGACTCCACAACCTCTCTGGGCAATCTGTTCCAGTTTTTGGTCACCCTCACAGTAAAGATGTTTTCCACGATGCTCTGATGGAACTCCTCTGTTTCAGTTTGTGTCTGTTGCCTTTGTCCTTAATCAAGGCAGGTTGTAATTCCCTCTGTAACTGAATGTCAGAATTAATGCCTGGGAGTATTTGTGCAAATACTATTCACCCTAGGAATATTTTAGCATGAGAATATTAAGATTAAAGCTTCTTCCCAAATCTCATTACTTCTGCATAAGATCAGGTATCTTTTGTGAAACAGGGGTCAGGTGAGCATAACCAAAACTGCACTTCTTCCACACAGCAAAACTCTTTACAGAGCAGTATCTCTGTATCACATTCAGTAGCAGATCTGAGTGTGCTAAAGGCTGACATTTACAGTGGCCCTTCAGAGTGCAGTTTATTTTGGCGTTTTCTAGTGGAGGATCTATGACTTTTTACTGTCAAGCTGCCATACCCACATACCCATAAGTCTACCACAAATATATATTTTCCTGTTACAGCTTTGCAAAATGTCCTTTTTAAAAGGGAGGATTTACTATCCATGGAGCTCAGCATGTTGTTAAAGTCAAACCTATACACAACCGCAGGGGAATTTAAGAAAAGCCTTTCCTTTTCACTCCAATACATTTTCTTGCTGATTACGCAGAGACTGAAAGTACAGTGCCATAAGATGATGAACTTCCTTCCTTTTACCTTTCTAGCTAACTTAGTTTGAAGTAAGTAAACACAGCCTGTAAGGTTTGCATTTCCTAGAGGGAAAAGAGACTCCAGTGAGTTTTTGACATGCATAGAACTTCTAAATTCTGCTTAGGGAGTGTTATCCTCTCAGGAATTAATAATACACTTGCACACATTTTGGTGCTGATGAATGACTGCCATTAATCATTAGTCATGAAAGCTAGATTTGCTACTAGAATCCAATGCTTTTAACAACAACAGTTCTCAAAGTTAAGTGAAAGAGGTATTTTAGGCTCCATTTTATAACAGTTTCAAAGTTTTAACCACAGAAACACCAAGATTTGCATAACAGGGCACTGCTCTGTGCTGCCTGGCTTAAGAGAAAGCTGCTGATGCCTCCAGTCTTCATAACAACAGATGACTAAAGGAAAATCAAGGAAGTTTGAGGATGTTTTAGCTCAGTGTGCCAACTGGACACCCACGCTTTTTAGTCCTCGGGGATCTGTAGCAGCACCCTGCACCCATCACAGGGAACTGGATCCCACATTGCTGTTGAAGTCTGACAGTAGAAGCTTCTAGTGTAAGCAGAAAAGAAAAAAAAAAGTCAGCAAAAGGATGGAGTGATAAATCTTGATTGATAAAAGAATGTCTAGAGAAACCAGGTACAATAAAACCAAATAGAACCAGGCCATTTGTGTGGCAATGATGCCGAAGGGTTGAATGATGACTCCAGGAGCTGAAAACATCCAAGTGTGGATTAGAAAAAATCCCTATCTGAATTAAAACAGAAAAATCAAAGGAATCAGCAAAAGATTAACAGCCTGAATCAGATACAGATTAGGGTCAGTTCCTGGGGGACAACTTCCTGCCCCTCTTTAGATCATTTTTCAGCTGTTCTTTTCTCTCACAGAGGCCTGGAAAGTGTCTCTCCTTTACTGGTCTTTCAAATATTTTGTAAATTGTATTCAGAGAGGGAGAAAAACATCCCACATAATACTAGTCACCAGGCCTTCCCTGTCTCAGGACTTTTTGCTTGTGTCTTAGCTCACAGCTATTTCAAAGCATTTCTGGATCTGGAAAAAACCCACACCATAAAAGTCTAGGCCTCTTTATATGAACAAAGTTATTTTCTTTGTGCTTCACAAGCTACCGAAGACTTGTGCAAGCTGTTTCACTCCCTCTCATCTACACACAGACACACACACGCACTCTATCACCTACTAATATTTTTTTTTCACAGGAAGTCTTCAGCAATTTATCTCCCTTGGAGCCCCTCTAAGAGAAAAGAACATTTTCCTTAGGATTCTTTAAACTTCACTCTCACAGTAATGTCCTGGCATTATCAGCTAGAAACCTTCCATATCCTTTTCCCTTTGTTCTTTGTGCTTATTGTAGAAAAATGGGGAAACTACTGCGAACACAGATGTCATTTGGACTGATCCCAGCTCATTAAGAAAACTTATTCAACTGCCAACAGAAAGGTTAAGCACCATGCAAACCTTAAGGAAAAGAACTTCTAGACAGGTTTAAAACAGGAGCTTTTCTAACTTCTGAGACGTTTGGGAGAACAGTTGCAATATGAGACCACAAAGTAAAAGCTTTTTCCCAGAAATAACCATACCTGTAGCATACCTGGGGAGCTGTTTTCTCAGCTGACCCTCTCCCTCTAGATATCTCAAAGCACAAAGGTTGTGAAACAATTAATGAAAGCTTAAATGCCCAAATAAAGGGAAAAAAACCCCACACTCCACCGCTCCACCAATGTATATTCACAAAAGACATGCGTTTTCTGTCTTGCTTGATAGTCTCCATGTTATTATTAAATAATAAAATTAAATTAATAACAATACTGAAGTTCCTTGCCCAGGTCTTTAATTATTACCCATTGCTCTAGCTTTTTATTTAGATGTGCATTAGCCAGTTACTGCTTGTATTTGAACAGGGATTTCAGATTAGACAGTGAAATATGTCAAAAGGGGAAACTGTTTTTAGAAAGTGCTAATCCTCTCAGATTTTCAGCATGTGACTTAGAAGTATAAAGCCTGGTATTTTTTAGGTTTAATGTACTTTCAAAATGTTTGCCATTACTTAACTGAAAAAAACCCCAACAACAAGAACAAACCAACCAAAAAAATAAGAACAACAACAAAAATCCATCCAACAACAATCAGTCCATATCTAGGAAACAAAGACACTGACAGAGGCTTCTGTTAATTCTGCACTCCTGACCTAAAGGTGCATGGCCGAATTGTTTCATGCTTCATCTGTCTGTCTGCTGACTCTAACATCACTTGTTGCAGATTTTAATCCAGTAAAAAATATGTGGAGAATTCAAATAACTCTTCCCGGTTATTAAATTCATCCTTCTAGCTGTAGCATTTGTACTGCCTTTTGTGTGAACAGCAAACATCAAACAATGCTTATTACTGGGAAATGTATTCCCTCCCCATTCAGGGCATGCCAACCCCCTCAAACTGGAGGTAAAGTCACATAAAAAACATCTTGGCAACAATTAATTTCATAAGCCATTTTGAATCCACTTGCGTGTTAACTGTTCCCTAATTTCAAAGCAGTGCAAGTTTTTAATCTCAAATACTCTGGGCTAGATACCCACCACATCAGAACATGGTGGCAAGTACCCCTGACACGAGAGGAAACGAGAAAATTACAGCAACAATTACAGAAGTATATCCTCCTGTGGCTCATGTTAACATTGCCAAATCCATGTATAAATCAGTACCAACTATTCATAGAATGTACCTGTCAGCAATATACCATACGACATATGGCTCTACTTAATCAAATATACAATTCCATTTTTTCAACTCAGAATATTCCTTCAAGGCACAGAGTAGTCAGTCAGTCATTCACACTGTGATGTGGTTTAAAACATTTAAATATTTATGCACCATATTTTATTTATATGTATAGCTAAGTCTGAGAGATCTTTTTCCCCCTATCCTAAGAGGAAGCTGACCTTTCTGAAGGCCATTTTGCAGTAGTTGCCACACATGTCTTAGATGAGGGACTAGTACTAAGTCAGAAATATTTTGGGTTTAAACAGCCTACCAAGGACTCTCTTATACTTTCTATGTTTGTTTTTTATTAAAAGCATTGTTCAAAATATGACAAAAAACAGAAATTGGAGCTACAAAGATTTTTGTTCACATTGATATTTGAGCCAGCTGTGAAGATTTAAATCACACTAGATCTTGTTTTATGAATGTCCTTTTGCAACAAGAAAACCATGGAATGCCTTTAAAAAAGAATTTTTTGATATAAAACAGATGTTTTATCCTTTTTTGGGGGCTTTGTTATTGTAGTGCCATGATAGGTAATTAATTCCCAGGCTCCACATAGGTCTTCAGGCAGATGAAGAGAATGATTTGATTTCAAGGCTATGGTGGAGTAAGGGAATTACAGGCCTTTGAGGGGTCATTGCAGAAGCAAGTTTCTTATACTGGGGCTGGCTTCAGCCATTAATGCTGCTTGCACAGAATGTAATGTGAAACTAGTGTTGAACTTCAATAAGGAGGGAAGTGGTAGCTGGAAACAATATGTGCAGTTGCTCAGAGCTGAGCTGAGGTATCATGTGGCACTCACCTTTTCATAAATTAATGGAATATTTTGCATTTCAAGACCAGGGCTTTGAATATTCTGATATAAATCCATGTAGTTTCACTGGAACTCAGGTTGTTCTGGTTACATTTATCTTTACATACTTTTTTCCTAATTTTCACTGCTATTGTAGAATTCATGTTTATTAGGAAAAAACACTTTCAGTATAAGTTTTTAGGACTTCTATGTCTTGAAATATTTTTAATGAAAGAAGCTGATATTTTAATTTGCTATTAAATTAATCCCAACAGCTACATTTTTTTCTCGTTATTGTGTTTGCATACCTGTTGCCAAGCTTGAATTGCTGTATTTAGGGAATGAAGTGCATATTGGCCAAAGCTGATGGAAATAGGGTCAACCATTATTGTGCAGTCGAAGAGCCTTCCTGCTGGGCTCCTGGAAAGAGCAATCTGCCCCCAGATTTTGAAAGGCTTCACAACATTCTGCATGGTCACATTTCGACACTCCAGAAGTTTACAGTCAGCTCGAGTCGAAAACTGGATCTCCTGGAACGCTGACTCGTCGTTCCACTGCCGGAGATACACATGAGGCTCATCAAAGGAAACGATCATGTACTCTAGTTCAGATGGCACATTCTTGTCAGATAAAAATGGCTGAAGAAACTTTGGTGGTGCTGAAAAGTAAAAGAACAAACAAGACTAGAACATCACCATTGCTGCATTCTTTATGCTTTTGTAAATTGTGTTTTTACTGCTTGTACGTAAGATGAAAACAAGAAAATTTATCAAAGAGTTGACATTTCTGAAATCAATCCTGTTCACACTGTTTGTTAGATGTAAAACAGTATCACTATTAATAGCAGCTGCAAAAGAAAAGTATTTGCAAACCAAAATCTTTTCATGGTAGATAAAACAGCCAGTGAAACTGCTTTATCTACACAATGCTCGATGCTTCAGATGGCCACCTATTTGGAATAGGAACCATATTTCTGTGTGATTTTTTGCTACAGTAGGTGTGTGTGATATTCCACACATAGCACATCACAAACACAATAAAAATTAGCAATGCATTATCTGCTGACATGTGACTGTGCAGGCCAACTGGCTCCACACTGGAAGTTGTCTTTGCTGCAATTACGGACAGCTCAAGACCACAAACTCACTGAAATGAGGCATGTTACCCCATAATACTAGAAATAAAACAAAGCAGTATCCCGAGACTAAAGCGGGAGAAATGTATCACAAAAAAGATTTTATCGTGTTTGCTGAAGTCCCAGTCGTGCACAGTGCTGAGCACTGAGGCAGCAGACACTGCAAGGCACGTACACCCCTGTGTAACATTAGGCATGTGAGTATTTCCATTGATGTTATTATTTATGTTGCTGGAACTGCTCACATGCTTAAAATTAGCATATGCTCTAGTGCTCTACAGATTTGGAACTAAAACACTCATCCCTATCCAGGATCAAGCCCTGTTATTCTACAAACTGTAATGGATACAACAATTTTTGTGCTCCCTTTGTGTATAACATATAGCACAAAGCAGCCCCAAAACTTAAGGCCTTTAGATGCTATAACAACAGTAACAACAGCATAAACTCAGTCATTGTTGGGAAATAAAACAGCTGTGTTTGATTTTAATCTGATTTTTGCCTTTCCCGGTATATGTAATTTTAAAGACTGAGCATCTGGAATTGGACTGTAATAGTGAGGAAGATTATGTACTGATAGAGGTAGCTGACAGAGAAGAAATTATTTGCTAGTTATTGAATGTCAGTCTTGGTATGATTTGATTACGAATGTATTATAATACTTGCAGAAACACAAAAACTACACACAAAGAAAGCTGTCCCTGTCAAAATTATCCAAGAAGTTTGCCCACCTTTCACATAAAGCATTCCTGGCATTTGAAAATCAGACAATAATCTAAAGATCTCTTGGAATGTATTTGCCATTAATGCAATGACAGAGAGCATTGAACAAAACCAGATGTAGCTCCAGAAGTGATCATAACTGAAATAACTTAAATCTGCAGTTCTCAGAGCTCTTCCAAGGAATTTTTACTAAGCGGGTTGCAAAATCTTCAAGTATTTTAACAGTGCTGTTAATACACTGGAAAATGTAAAAGATCAAATTCATCCCCTAGGATGGCTCAGAAGTGAAGTGGCACCTGCTGTCCCTAATCAGGCTGTGGAAAGCAGGCGGCTTCTACGGTTCCCCGCTGCGGGGGCGGGAAGGGGCTGCGCTCCCAGCTCACTGCCAGCCCTGCGGACACGCTCGGGGCACACAGGGCATCAGCCCCACCCTGGAGCCTGTGCCACTGGCGGCTGCTGGGGATGGCTTGTGTCAAGGATAACCCTTTGAATGAGGAAATGGGGACTACACACAGCAGGAGAGTGGCCAAGCAGCATCTGTGAGCTCTGTGTTTTTATTATTCCACATAAAGCAGTACATGCCTGTGCCGAGTTGATCAAGATGATGGCATAGGTGGACTTCCAAACAGGTAAATTGGATCAGCACACTCAGTGATGGCACAAACCAAGGAGTGAAACAGGAGTCAACCCTGGTACAAGCTGCCAATGCCGTGGGGGTCACCAGCTGATCGCACGCGCTTTGGGAGCCAGATTCACTCTCGGAGCTGCAGAAGGAAGATAACAAAGCAGTACTTCAGCACCTCCAGGATTCTGCAGCTTTACAGTAGGAATTGACAACGTTCCACACTGATTTTCTTACACAGACAACATCATGGTTTTATTTTAACTGCTCATGCCAGTGTCTGTACTTTTCCAAAGCGACCATAACAGACAAGACTGCAATCCATCCATGCTTTTATCAAACTACACTTTCAATGTACAAATATGTGAACCACAAATCCAAAGCCTATTTGCAGAAAATAAAACCAAAATATGCCAGATATCTTTAATTGCTGAAATAGCTAAACAGAGTACTTTATTGTTATTAAAGCCATAAGAATGAGATGGAAGTTTATCTGGTCAAGAGAATGATTTGTTTTTTTCCACTTGATTTTCAGGAAATCAACCTGCAACCATCAAAATACTTCTATGTATGAACCCCTAGTCTTTCTAAGCTTGATTTCCTTTGCCCTTCTCACTCTAAAATCATAATTCAAATGCAATCTCCAAGTATTATAAGTTCAGTTTAGAGCCCTTTATTAGCATCTATTACAACATATTAACTATACATTTAAAGTGCTAACCCCTGATTTTTTTTCATAGCTGTTCTCCTAACACCATGAATTTACAACTATTATCTTTCAATCTCTTGAGAGAAACTAACACTACATCACAGTTCTGTAAACTGCTAAGACACCACAGAAGTGCAAATAAACTTTCTAATTTAGCCAAAACTATACTTAATGTTCCTTATTCTCTCTCCCTTTGAAGTCTGGCTCTCAAGAGTTTTAGTTTAAAAGTTTAGACTTGATTCAAGAGAATTACAACCACATCCTCAGTCGAATTCTGTTTTTATTTTTAAAATAAAAATGAAAGATGGACTATGGTCAACTTAACATTTTTGTCAGAAAGTCATTAGTTTTTATAAAGCACCATAAATCCACTTCCATTAACATTTTAAAGTTATTTAAAGTTTTAAATTCAGACATAAATTCAGATTTGAACAATGGCTTTCCAAGCAACATATCTTACGCTTTTAGGATCAGATTTTTCATCATGCAATGTGTTTTACTTCAAAATTATGCACAAATATAGTAGGTACTCAGGATGTTCAGCTGCAAATGCATGGAATTCCATGGATAGGTAAATTTATCAGTATTATTTAGTGTTGCAGTAGCTATCTAGTATAGTATTTATTTATAGAGCTTAAATCCAACTTAAGACTTGTGGACATAGAATACTTAGGTAGCAGTAAAACCCAACTAAGATTAGCTAATTATCAAAGAATCATGATGAAATTAAAAATAGGTCAGTAAAGTACGAAAGATAAATGACTTAATCAGAATTTGAGCTGCTTTCCCATGCTTCTTTACCAGTTTAAATTTTTTGTTTACATTCCAAAAACAGTGTTGTAGGCCTTTTGAGAACTGGCACCTTTGGAAATAAAATTATTCTTTGTGTTCACATGATAAAATATCAGTGGGACTGGATAAAAGAGAAATAGGATGCTTTAATTTGCTCTGCCATGGACATTTCTTAGATTGCTAGAACAAAGGAATGAAGGAAATCCAGAAGGATAAAAATTCATATGCTGATTTAGACAACTAAGTACTTTTGAATCTGGCAAAACTGGTTAGTTCTCTCAAAGTAACTATTAATATTTTAAGTTTTTTTGCTCATTGCATTTTGATTATAAACAGAAATTAAGGAACATATGAAATGAAGATAGTTTTCTGTTGGGGTAGATGAGTGCAAATGAAGAACTTTAAAAAAAAACTAATTGCATCTTGATATTCTGGATTAAGACTTAATTTCATGAACAGCTGTAACACTGAATGCAGTAAAGAGGAAGACCATTTATTTCTGATATTTGAAGTTGATAATCATATATCATTATCCTCAGAAACCTATTTCTTTACTCATCAGTGTCTAAGTATTTTTATTTATTTATTTTTATTTATTTTTATTTACTTATCAGTGACTAAGCATTTTTATTTCTTTTGATATATTTTGAAGATGCATATTTTCATAGAATAAAAAGAAAAAAAACCCTTCCAATTTCTTATTTAGTCCAATTTTATATATCTGCTTTTTATTCATTCAACATTTTACCATGGTGGAACTTTTGTAATTTCTCACTCATAAACACCATGATGACAGAGCATCAGGACATGCTTGATGCAGAAGGAAATGTGGCAGGAGCTTCACACCAGGGAGATAATGTAAAGCATTTTTCTCCTTTTTTTTGCCCCACAAGCAACAGACCATACAGAGGTAATACTCAGCAATTTAAAATGTTGGGAACAGAAGATTCAAAGTTGCTTTTTGTTTCCTGATGGAGTCACCTTAGAAACCAAAAAGGCCCAACACTGAAACTCTGCAAAATTCAGAGTCCAACCAGAGAGAAACAGCAAATGAGGGTGGTTCAATGCTGCCCCACGGGACAGAACTGGCCTTGCATCCTCTCCCCTGCAAGGGAGGGACAAGTGCTGGCAGTGGAGGACTGAGAGGAGCAGGACAGTGCATCCATGGTTTAGAAGGTACAGTCTCTACAGAGAGAAAATACCCTTCTAGGAACCATCTGAAAAGAAATGCAACACGGATCTTTCATCACTGTTTTCCCATCTGCCCAGACTTTTTCTGAAGTGTAATTGTTTTATCTGTGAGGGTGTCCATTTGATTTTTACTCAAGCAGAAACCATATTCAGAATTATAGCCCCCATGTCATTATGAAAACAAGAAGATAGTAACAGTATAAACCAGCTACAGTACAAAATATACTAAAAGCAGCAATCAAATTATTGCAGTATTTTCTTTAAAAAACCCAACTGGAATAAAAAGTCATAATATAAATGAACAGTTTTTAAAGAGGAACTGTAGCCACTACCATGACCCTTTGATTTTAAATTGAATCCCATTTAAACTTTTTGCCTATGTAGACTTCCATCAGACCTGTAGCACTGCCACTTTCTCTTTGAATTTGCAGAGAGCACAAAACAAAAAAAAAAAACACAGCCCTTTATCACATGCTGTGCACACAGCAAATAAAGCAGTGTTGGCTGAAAATAAGAAAAAGTTCTATTAAGTCTTGGTGTACAACAGTAGGAGCATTAATATCAGAAGAAAATGTGATTGTAAAATCAGAATTTGTTCATCAAGTGAATACAATATAAAAACACCCCCACATTTCTTGGCTGCCTTGGAGCTACAAAACAAAGTGTGGACTGTCCAGAATTTTTCATGTGAAATAAGAGGAAGAACCAATTTTTCTACTGCTTTGGGTTTGGCACATCAAGCTAAAGGAAGAATGTGGCAAAATCAGAGGAAATTGAAAATAAAACTGACCTGATTTTATTACCAGATTTTTTCCATTTCCCCCCCCCATTTTTTTAACTGCTGGGAACAGTTTAAATATCAGAATATTTAAAATTGAAAATACCTACATCTGAAGTCATATAAATTATGACATTTCACATCATGGCAAGTAGCTCAAGTTAAACATATGGCAACTGAGAACAATGACTTAGCAGTGACCTGCATTATTCTTGTTATTTTAAGAGAGTAATATTTAAACCAATACTGCCATTTGTGATGAAACTACAACATGGGAAAATATCCACTGGGAAGAAGAAAGAGACCACTTAACTCATTTAATTTATGGCTCAAATGCTGGTCTGAACCCAGATTGTTAGAGGTCAAAATACAGTACATCATTTACTTTGAATAAAAGCTGAAACAATTAGCAAGAAACATGATCATGATTCCTCACTTGAATTTTTAAAAAGTAGCAATTTAAGGCTTATTTAAAAGTTTTTGTACTTGTTTCATGGTTTGTATCTTAAGGCACTTTCAATTACTATTTTAAATTAGTGTGTCATTAATTATAAAAATACTGTTTAAATTACACAGAAGATGCACAAATATATAAAACATCTTGTAATGTAACCCATTTAAACAAAAAAAATTATAAATCATTCCCAACCAAACCAGGAAGGGGCTTTAGTGTCTCACCAACCAAACAGAGCTTAAAAAGTAATTCCAATTATGATTTGTTAGTCTTGCAACAGGCAAATACAACCTATAAAAGTAATTTATTCTGTGATAATTTCCTTGTAATCCCCTGTTTTAAGGTCTTCCATAAACAGTCATTTATGCCATATTTGAATTCTTTCATAAACACTGTAGTACATCCCCAAAGAGATGTTAAATTATTTCGTTTAGTACTCCAAATTTGTTTATTCACTGAATAAACTTCCATAAATATTCATGCAAACCTTATACATACATAGAAATAATGAATAGGATAAAAAAATTCTCAAAAATAAACAAGATACTTGTATATATTATGCCCTTCACCAGATAGCTCCTTGATTTTTATACTTCCACTTAATTCCTGATCGGTCTCTGAAGAGCTTGCATACCACAGGATTTGAATTATGATGTCTTTGTATATTCCCATATTCACTACTGGTTGCTCTATTTCACCCTGCCTGCTACTGCTCATCATATCAGCTGAATCCACATCTTCTCACAAACCTTGTTGTTTTCCTGTCACATGAGAAAGCAAAATTTCATACCTTATAACCAGTGCTAGGAATCAGTAATAAAGTACTAAACCGCAACGGATCAGCTCTCTGCTATTAATAATTAGCATATCACAGAGGTTACAAAAAAAATCCCTGCAGAATTTTAAGGAAAAAATATTATCATTGAGCAGCAGCTGCATGCATATGGCAGTGGTTAGTCTGGCCCAAAATGCAACATCAAATTAAGAAGATAAACTTCAACAAGACCAAGCAGTTTTATACTTTACAATTAATAGTGTATTATAATTGCTAATCAATCATACAGTTGCAGCATGTAATTAATGTCAATTCCTCATGACTGTAAAGGAAAACTGAGCTTCAACTTTTATAGAGCCTTTGTTTCTTACTCTCACAGATCCTCCAGTGTTAGAATTCCCTGGTTTAACACTCAGCACTGGCATTAAGCCTTGAGGCTCTTCCCACAAGTCTGCAAAATCCCATGTTAAACGCTTGCTTTAGGAACAAGACTTTGCACTTGCCACAACACAGGCACTGTCTCTCTCTCAAAACCAAGCAAGTTTGGCATTTTTTGTTCAAGTAGAATGTAGAACATATTTCAGAGTGCTTGGTGAGAAGAAATTACCCATACCAGCAGCAGTGTGTTTGATGAAGCCACAGTTTCAGCAAAGTTACTGCCAACATGGATTTCCTAGAAGCCACCAGACGTCTAGAAAGGTTCATCCTCTCTGCAGGTCCACTTTGTGTCACCACCTGCTACACAAGGCTTCGCTTTAACACAACATGATCCCTTAGGGCTTAACCATCACCTTAATTTGTTCTGTAGCTGTAACCACACACATTCAGTTCTTGGGCACTGTCTCAAAACCTCCAGGTCAGTGACATGTCACTGGCATGTTTGCTCTGTCTCCAAGAAAAAGCCACTGTGCCTCCAACACTGCAGGTCAAACCTCGTATCTGAGGAACAGCAACTCTTCTTTTGACCCATTAAGTCTTTCTGAGAAGGATCACTCCAGACAAATCTCCAGATCAGTCCAGTCAGGACTACTTCTACTCCAGCCCTTCCTGCAGCCATCCTTAAGAAAGCTTTCAGTACAGCTTTGTCTGAAGTTAGAGAGATCAGTTTGAATTTTTATCATAGAACCACAGATTGTTTTGTGTTGGAAGGAACCTTTAAAAAGCATAGTTCCAACACCCCTGCCAAGGGCAGTGACAATTTATGCTAGACCAGGATAGTCAAAGTCCCACCCAGCTTGGCCTAGAACACTTCCAGGGATGAGGCATCCACAGCTTCTCTGGACAACCTATTCCAGTGCCTCACCGCCCTCACAGTGAAGAATTTCTGCCTAATTTCCAATCTAAACCTGCCTTCTTGCAGTTTAAATCCATCCCCCCTTAGCACTACATGTTCTTGTAAAAAAGAACTCTCTCTCCAGCTTTCTTTAGGCTCTGAAAGGCTGCTCTAAAGTCTCCTCAGAGCTGCCTTTTCCTCAGACTGAAAAATTCCAAGTCTCTGAGTTGGTTTTCACAGGAGAGATGCTCCAGCCCTCTGATCATCCCTGTGGCTTTTCTCTGGACTCACTCCAGGAGGTTCACATCCTTCTTAAGTTTGGGGCCCAAGAACTGGACACAGTACTCCAGGTGTGGTTTCATGAGAGCAAACCGGTGCCTCCAAACTAAAAACACTTCTGAGGCAGGGAGTATAATTCTTTTCTCTCCTCTGATTGAAATCAGAGGGTTTCCTTGGTTTTCACAGGTTTCTGGCTTCTGGAGTTCACCCTGACCTATACAAATCTTTAAATTTTCAGTCTACTGTTAGTTCATGTAGGTATAAACTACACTTCTTAAAGCTATTATGAATTCCCCAGGCTAACAAAAGTATCCAGACTAGTGACTCTGCAGCCTCTGGACAGGTAGGTGGCAGTTCAAGGAACTTTCCTTTGACTTCCCTCTTTTCTGTTTATTTACCCTCAAATGCTTCAGTAGTGAGTTAAATGTTTTTTGCTGCCTTCATTCCTCTCCTGCTATCCTTGTGCAGTGACCTGCAAATGCTTCAGTTTAATTCCTGTTGTTTCTGAACAATTACAGCTCATTAGCTTATCAGAGCTCCCTGAATGAAACATTGCATATAGTGATAAAACCTATTCGAGCAGAAAACAATAAACATGACTACAGTGCTAAATGCCTTGATGAAAAAATCTACTAAATTTCACTACATCATTTCCAGTTCCCACCGAGTTCACATTTCTGTGGTGTTAAGCTGACCAGGAAGGCAATTCTGCCAGGGTCCCACATTCAGAGGCATTAACCTTGTCTAAAACACTTAACTTCTCGATGATGAAAATGCATTCTTTCACAATTAACATCAAGAAATCATTTCCAACCTGATACTATTAATGAAAACCAGATGTTCAATTTTTTTCATTGATTTTGTTAGCCATGCTCATATTCCCTGATTTCTCTGAATTCTGTAGCTTCATTCAACATATATATGGATGCTTCATACTTATTGAAGCCTGGGTTCATAAACAAGCAGCAAGAATCAGCAAATACTAATGATCCAAGAGAGTAATTTTAGGTTTTCTGCTCTAAATATAAAATGTTAAGCACGTCTTTGAAAGCAATTCCATTGCTGTTTCTGGACAGAACTTGTACTCATTTCTTTTACTCTACATATTAACCAAAACAGAATGAATGCAAACAGGGTGACTATCTGTCATTACACAGTGTTTCTAGCTCTAAATGTAATGAAAAATGGACCTCCAGTGTTTAAAAACACTGATTATTATTTTCTTGTTAGCGTAGCAAGCAATATGTGTGAATAATAATGCAATACTATTGAAATAGTAACATTTTGTTAATATCTTTAAAATAGTCATTGGCTTGCACTGAGGAGAGAATCGAGGTGATGTGTAGATATTCCATGGAAGAAGAATGTTTACTACTACATCACAGAATGGATTGTACCTAGATCTTCTTCTGTTAATTGGCTGATTTTACAGCCTCACGCAGCTAAGAGGTCTCAGGACCTGTCTGTCTGCACTTTGCAGTAAACCTTTCATTCAGAAAATGAAATGAAAATGAAATGGTTAGGGTGCTGCCAGGCTGCCTATGAACCTCTTTTCATGCACACTCCATGCCTTCATGTGAAGGTGAGCTAAGGCTGAAGCTCATGCAGGACGAGCTAATCTTATCACATGTAAAAAAACGATCTTAATTTCTAAGTCTCTTGGAAGAGGTTTCTCAGGAGTGTAGCACTGGATGTCCTTTCCTCTCCTCCTCCCAACTCCAGGATTACCTCTGGTCATCGGTGCCGCTCTGGCTGCTGTTGAGGACAATCCTCCAGAGGTCGGAGGCCGTGAGCTCCTTCTGGTCGCTCCCCAGGCTGACGCTGGGCAGCTGCAGCTCGCACACCCTGCTCTCCGACAGGCTGAACTCGCGGAACGCAACAAACGCCTTCTGCAGCTCGTCCCAGTACTCCAAGCTGCAAGGAATCTGGGATGAGAGGGAGAAGGCATCATTACTTTAGGCTTGACTGGAAATAGAATGCATTTTAATCGATATGCTAATAGTGTAAAACTAATTAAACTAAATAAAGTAAATGGTCATATAGACAATCTTAACTGTAACCATTACTCAGATCCTGTGCTGTCTTGACTTAAATGAAAATGTTTTTAGAACATCATTGCAGACTAACACCTCCAACTTTCTCTTCCTCTGTAAAAATAGCTGCTTGTTCCACAAAAACCATGAATAACAAAGACAATTAATATAAACATTATTTGTATTATGCAGCCAAAAACAAATCTGTCAGATGTCTACACGTCATGGTATCAAAGACACTCTAGTCATCATTCATTTTTCTGAACTAGTTGTTTTAGTTTTATTACACAGCAGAATATAGGTTTATTAAAATAATCAGTGTTGCAGAGGAAAAAATATAATAGACAACACAACATTTTGTGGTGGGCTAACATATTGCTAAAAATGCTGGGTGAAATAATGAAGCATTTGTAAGCATAAGATCTTTTCTTTCAAGGACTATTTAGACAAATAAAGGCAAATAAATACATAGTGGCTTCTGTTTAATTACATCCCTAAATTTAAGTCTGTAAACAATCCACTTGGATTATTTCAGGATGTATCACTGAACTGCAGAGAAAGTTATTATAGACGTTTATATAGGTAATAGAAAACAAATTTTGATAAAATTATAGATCTTAAAGGGTTGTATCCTAGGTGCTTTTTTTTTTGTAAGAAAGTGAATGAAAATATGGATTTGAAGCAAATGCAAACTCAGTCTCCTATGAAGATTTTAGAATTAAGATACAGAAATCCACAGGTATGGCAGTTTTACATGCTCAAGAACTACTAAAAGTCAAGCTGACATAAAGCAAATAGTAAGAAAAAAAATGAATATGTATATGTTATTACCTGTTTTATCCCTATATATATAGACATATATATAGGGATAAATAACCAGGGAAAAAGTAAGATGCAAGCAAATTTAGAAAAAAAGTTCTGTAAGCATTCTTCCTTGTTATTCAGCAAAGATTATAGTGCAGATGGAGACGACAGTAAGCTGATTAATTAACAGGAATGAAGGTTAAGAAGGAAAATTCAGGGAGCTCAATGGTTCAAGCTAGGGAGGGCAAAGGAACATAAATAATCACCAAAGAATTCTGAAGGAATTAACATGTGGAACCAAAGAGCCTGAAAGGTGGATTTCAACTGCATATGTCAAGCCACAATGATATGTGAAGACTGAAAAAAACAACCACAGTCACTAAAATTTTTTAGTTCAAGATGAAGGACAAAGGAAAAAAAATCTGATAACTGTCAGTACATCCCTGATGCCAGTAATGTATTTAACAAAGAGTACCACAGCAATGTCAATCAATAGAGCTGATTTAATTTTGAAGATTAAAGTGTGAGAAAAAGGGACTGATTTAACATCAAACCCCACACGTCATATGTGTAAAGATAACAACACATTTGTTTATAAGCTGCATATTCAATTGGAAAGGGTGAAGATCTGTAAATATCAGCTGGAAAAGTGTGAGGCAGTATGATGAAGCCTGGAAAAAGCAAATACCATCTTGATAGACATCAGGTGAAATATTTTCAGAAGGGAGGGACAAATAGTAATTGATTTGTATAAGACATCAGTGGAGACACATCTGGAATATGTCACGTTTCCAATGCTTCATCTGAAAACTGTATTAACTCCTGCTGTGGACAGTTGAAGACTAAATGAAATTAAACAACAGGAACATAATTGTTTCACCCAGACACCTTAGGAGAGCAACATTAATGGAAAGGTTTATAGAAATTTGGTGTCAAAAATGAGTTTCCCTATGAATAAAGTGTAAGGCTAGAAACTACAGAAAAAGATGGGGACATGCAAGGACAGCCTTGGTGTTCACGGGAGCTGCTTCTAAAAGCTTGATTTGTTAATTAGATGGAGAAAATAACAAGTATTGCCCCAGTGGGAGAAGGTTGGGCTTGATTGCCAGAAAACATCTTTCTTGGTTCTGTTGCTAACTGTACAATAGTGCTGTGCACAAAAGCAGCAATAAGAAATACCACGTTAAATTTGTGGCCGTATTTCAAAGTTGCACTAAAGCGATTCTTTTTGCTCTCAGTGCCACTAGACTGCTAGATTTTTTTCAGAACTTCTCAGTGTTAAATTATTTGAATGTTTAATGCCTGTGGACAAACACTCAAGACTGCTACACTACCACAGCAGTGGTCCTACCCTCCAACTATAGATAAATTGGATACATCCAAAGAACTCCCCTATGTTAACTAGGAACACATAGAGAGCATTTTCTATCATCTATTGTCTTTCACTCTACATTGTGAAAATTCACACTCACATACTTCTTTTTTTAAACTTTCACAATCTCTGCTGGTGATAAAACATTTGAGTTTAGTTAAATATTGCAATACTTGGCAGATTTCCTATAGTATGAAGCCTTGCAATTACATCACTATAAAAGGACTTTCATGGTTGCATAGATACTTTACATACAGCACTATTTATTCCTGCATACTTTTAAATCTCAGTCCCTAAAATACCTTGACATTCTTTTAGGAACCCGATTAAATATATCTGAATACTTGGTTTGGTATTGTGCTTCCTAATGTCTATCAAAATCTGAATTATCTTTTATAACAATGTTATTTAGTAACGTGTGCAACGAAAGTATCACAAAACTATCATATGTAGCACATTCATTTCTCTTAGATTACATTTAGAAACAAAACTCTTTCCTTAATGAGAATCTCACAAAATTGGATTAGAATAGAAAGTAATGGGTGTTTTAAAGGAGGCTAAGCAAGGTGATGAATTCTATTCCCATTAAGCTTAATGAGATGGAAGAACAAGTTCAAGAGTAGAGTCAGATCATTTTTGTAAGTGGCACTACAATACAAAACATAAAACTATCAAAAAGGATAGAGGAAAATAATATAGAGAGATGGAAAATAAAGATTCAAAATCAGGGCAGAGCTGAACTTGAAAAAAACCTAAACTGGATTTCACACACTCTGTTCAAAAAAGGAAAAAAACCAGGTACTTCAGTATTTCCACCCACTCGGTGGTAGACCTATTGAAATTACTCTTGAGGAAAAGATGCCGAAGTAAAATGATGAAAATATTTATGCCACAAAGAAGTAATAACTTCATAACATAATAGCCTTCAGGCTGCAGTCTGTGATATAAACTAACAGTGGAAGTTTCATCTGAGTATGAGGAAGAACTTCTTCATTGTGTGGGTGACTCACAGAAACTGTAGAGCCCCCCAGAGATACTCAAGAACAGTATGTTTCAAAGTGTCATTTGCACACTAGAAATCAGAAATCAAGGGCACACATTATGAGATTGCCTGTACAAAATACAGCTCATGCTTTGGAACTACACAAATTGTAAGCTTTCTAGTTTGAAGCTTGCAAAAGACTTAGTTGACTTAGAATCTTTGATTTCTACATATCTAGCTTTATTTTTTCTAGGGGGTTTATTACTAATGCCTGATCTGGATAAGTTTAAGGAAAGATGGTAGCTCTGGGCAATATCAGCTGCCAAAAATAATAGTTGTGAAAGCCTGGAAAAGGGTTATAATGCCAGAACTGAGTCATTAGCAGTGGGAATAAGTGAAATAGCTGCAAAAAAAAAAAAAAATCCCCATATGTTGAATTAAGTATGGCATTTTTACTTTACAATATTTGAATAAAACCTAAGCTATAATTCATCTAATTGTTACCTCTTAGAAAATGTGACCACTAGGGCTGCCTCTATAAAAGCAAACACAAAAAAAGCATATTTAATTTTTTTTCTGAACAACTAGCTTGGTTCTCCAGCAGACACTTGCCTGCAGCTTTTTGTCTTCTTCCACAACTCTCAAAGACAGTTTTCATTCCAATGACTGTATTCACCTGTCACTTAAGTGTGCATAAAAGTGTTATTCAGCCATGAGCTCAGATTTAACCAAGGATCTCCAAGCACTGTTTTTGCTAGAAAGCCACACACTGTGGCAAACACACTTATTTAGAAGGATGATTATGGCAATAGGGAGCAAAACCACAGCCAAATGCTTTCTTTTTCAGCAGCATCTCTGTTTAACAACAGAGATTAGGAGCAGAAATGAAAGCTGTGTGAAACAGCCTAAACTCAAAGCAGAGAAATGGAAGGCTGCTCCTTTTTCTCTTCACTGCTGTGAACTACAGACACTGGGAATCTGAAAATGGCACAGCAGTGTTTGGAAGAGGGAAAATGGTGTATTGGCAAAGTACATGACACAAACAACTCTTCAGAAATAGTTGCCTTGGAGCAAAAATCTTTTGAATGAGAAGATAGGAGATTCCTTTTTTCTCTGAATCTTGTTTTACTCTATTTTAAGACAAAAATTTTCATATATATTACACTAATACATATAAACCCCCCTCTGATTTAAGCAGAGCTGAAACCTCCAACATACACATCTCTATCTCTCTCTCAAGAAAAAAAAAATTCCAAACTATAAGAAACCTGAAAATCCTCCTAAAACCTTGCATCCTTCAAATAATTTCCTTCACACTTGTTAACCTATCAGCAAGACAGTATGATGTTAGTAACCAACATGAAGTATTCCCACTACAATGTGATTGTGGTTTTTCTTATTCATCATATATTGTGTCATACATTATCAGTTTCAGAATAACAATTTAATTCCTACTTGGAAACTACGGGAGGGTCAAGAAATGCTACACAATCTGTTAATGCTGTGTTATTAATTTCAGCCTTGTGTTTTACAGATACTCCTTATTCCCATTTGTGGTTATGTGTAATATTAAGACTTGATAGAGAGATGAGTGTTGACCCATAAGTGCTTTTTAAAGAATTTCAAGATCACAACATGCTTCTATATTTTCCTGTGAGCTGATGTTATCCTCCCAGCTTTAGACTACTGGGCTAATTTGGACTTGAAAAGTGCTGGGTGCACATCACTTATCTGTCTACAGACACATTTCTACAGCTGGGCAGAGAGCCAACATCAGTGGACTGCCACAACCTGCCATGTTACCATAAATGATCATACCTGTTACTCAATACACATCTTGTCCAAATGCTAACAGGTCTCAGACAGGGATATAATTTCCAACATAATTTCCAGGAGAAAAATATTAAAATATCTCAATTTTTTTATCAATCCTATCTTATTCATAAACATCTTTTTTGTCTGTAGGAAGAAGCTACAGCCATCAGCCTACTTCTCTGAGGTTGTTGAATGAAGGCTGTATAAAAGTATTATGCCTTATTACTTAAATACTGAAGCATATGATTTTAAAACTCAGTATAACAAAATGAACATTAAAACTATCTACATGTAGCTTTCTTAGGCTGCAAAATATGTCTTGTCCAGTTGAGAAAGAAAGATATTAACAGCTGGATTACAGGATGTGCCTAATGTTTCTTTCAGTGATGCTTCCTTGTAATTGATGTATTTGCTATAAAAGAAGCTTTTACAGAAGATTTATTCATTTCTTGAATCTCAGTCCCTCAGATCGTGGGCGCTTCCTCTTGGAAATTAAACTATTCTTGGTCCAGAAACAACTACTGCACAAAAAGAATGCACACAGAAGACAGGAAGTGTGTGTGTGTTTTATCTGCTCCAGGCAGGGCCACCTCAGTGGAGAGGCAGAGCACAAACAGCACTCCGAGTCACACATACTGCAATTCCGACTGCAGCTTCCTGAGCACGAATAAACTGATTGCTCTGTAATAAAGTTATGCTTTTATTAAGATATTTTACTGGTTTAGGGCCAACTGTCTTAAAAACACAATTCTCCCATTAGGTGAACAGAAGTTGCAGTAGCAGGAAATAAAAAGGTTTGTCCAGATTTTTATAAGGAAAAAAGTCTTGGCAATAACTACCAGGGACATTACTTTTAAATTTGATTTTGAAGCATTATTTATATAAAGCTAGCAAAAGAACTCTGCAGAAAAAATATAATATGCAGAAAATATGCCCAAAAGAAAAATAATATTAAATAGAATAAAACTTTGTAATGTGGCTGTTCACACAAGATACACAATTCAATCTGACCAGTGGAACAGCTACATTTTGAGCAAAGGTAGGATACTTCAGCATTCACATTCCTGTGTATCTGGCATGACTGACAGTGTGGAATCACGCTACAAACCACTTGCCTGTTAGATAATACTTTTTAACCTTCCTCTGAGCGAAGATAATATCGTATCTGCGCAGAAAACAGACTCTCCTGGCACAGCTACAGACCACCAATATCCCCATTTCATGAAGGAAAAAACCACCAAACCACCACCAAAAAAAAAAAAAAAGGCTTACAGTGAGGTAAAAATACAGCCTTGTGTAAGTAGTTTTAGGATTAGCAGTAGTGCTAGGATTAAAATCATTTAGTTGTACAAAGTATGTGCTGTCCCAGTCACCTCAGTATCCTTTGTATTTTCATCACAGTTTTCTGTACTTTGATAGCAGTTTGAAGAGTTACATACCTGTATATTTCAGGCAGTAAAATTTATTCCACTATGGTACACTCTCAATTTTCAACACTCTGGAATAATCAGACACCCCAACTGGAGATGTTTTTCAAAATCATGTAATTTAATTTCTTCCCAGAATTCTTTTACTTCTCTTTTAATTTTTTTAAAATACATTTGGTCCTAAAGCTAGGACATTTAAATTACAAATACTCACTCTACAGTTTAATATGGAATATCTGCTTAATTTAATTTTTTCCTTTATCTACAGTGAGGTCTTTGGCTGACTAATGAAAATAACTACTATTTGGCTATCTGAGTAACAACATATACCATGGCTCTTTCATATCCATTTAACATATATACTAACACTACTATTAGTATATTTATTTCATTTTATTCGAATTTACATCTGTCCTGCAGTTTATAAAATAAACATCAAATAGAGTTGTAATAAAGAGATGTGAAAGAAATCTCTTGTCTTCTGAGAAAAGTTGTTCTTTAAAAATACATAACTTCGTTTTAGCTGACTTTGGAAAAAAGCTTCTATACATCTTCAACTAATAGAAGCTATAAAAAACCTTTTGTAATATTGGAACCAGTTGAGAAACCACAAGTATTCAAATGCAGGAAATCATGATTTTATAACATTTTAATGTGATCTACTCTTGGGAAACAAAGTTAACCAAGCCCTATTTCTGTACAGGAAATATTCCACTGTACAGTTGTAATACATTGTGGTGAGGGGTACAGCTGCAATTTTTTCACCTGTAATGCCCCACTGGTATTGTGGCTTACTGAATTGCATCAAGATTGCCTTCCTGTCCGGAAAGCCCTCTAAGTACAAACACGACTCTAAGCCCAGGTTTTATTTTCCCCTGGTATCAGAATATGGTAATTTAAGAGCCCTGAGAAATGCTTTTTAACCTTTCAGAAGAAATATGTAGCATTCTTTTATTAGGAACTATGTTCTTTGCCTTTTTAAAACAACATATGACCAGCTTATCAATTTATCAGGCTAGCAGGTTCAGAGCAAATGCAGGTGTGTGCAGTAATGTAATCTGTCACAGATACTGCCTTTTTTCACTATGGAAAATTACTCTAAACACACTAACAGCTTTTTTTAAGAAAACACAGAATAGCACTGGGCTATAACAATTTTCTGCAGAACTTAAAAATATTATGGACTGGAAAATTATGCACTGCTATGTGTCAAAATTTTCTACTAATTGCCATTCACCTTGAGACTGAGTTTATGTAATGATCACTTGCCTTTTGAACAGCAAAAGTAACAATATTTCTTTAATTCATTAGATCCTAATTTATTATTTCAAGTATTGAGAAACAAAAGTGCTGGAGATTTTACATTAGGGACTCAGCTACTTCTTGCACCACCCTTTATTGTCTCTGATATAGGAACTATCTTCCACATTTCATTTAAGGCTTTCAATTTTCTAGGCTTCTTTGTTTGTTAATAGTATAAGCACTATGATGTTGAAATGTAGTCACCTCTGACCATTGAGGTTAGCAGTCTATTAACACATAAAGTACCTTATAATTTTCTGTATATGAGCTATTTTGACCACACATTCTCATCACAGTAAAGCCTGACTCCTATAAGAAGTACCACAAAGTCAATGTACAGCCGTAAGGACTTGGGTTTGCAAAGTTTCATAAATCAGAGTCACCAAATCTGAAGAGTACAGAACACGAGGAGAGTGTAAATCTGTCATTAAGATAATCTGATGGTTTCGTCAGTCCTCTGGCACCCGGTAGAATTTTCACTGGCTCAGTAACCCCTAAGGGTAAATTTCACTGTGATGCACAGGCAAATTATGCACAACTTCCATTAACATTCCCAACAAGTTACGCTTAACTCCCTGCAGACTGCACAGAAACTCCAGGACAAATGATAACAGTCTCATCTTGATGCAGGGAACACTACGATCACACAGCAAAACAATTAAGATTATACACACACAAACCAGTAACAAAATAGTAAAGTCAGAGATAATCCTACTCTCAGGCAAGGAAGTTCACAAATAATATTTAAAGCTGGAATTCCCTAAGAGAACAGGCTGTGTTTCAACATCTGCTTAAGACTCCAACTTCTTTATCCCTATTTCCTTCCTTGCAAGAAAATGAAGACAATACTTATAATTAAGAGCCAGAGTTTTAACTTCAGAAAACATGTGCAAAACCCAGATCAGAGAATTTGCTTGCTTGCAGATCATCTGCAGTATAAGTGGCTCAAGCTACAAGCAAACCTACAGGCCTCTTACACAGACCAGCTGCTTACGTGATGACCTGCTCCCATTTTTGTACTCATGCACGAACAGAAACACTGATGAGAAACAGGTTCCCTACATTAGAATAAATGGCATTTGTTACACTTCTAGTTTATGAACAGATATGTTCAGTAGTAATTATTTCTTCTCAAGCTTGTTGCAATTCTTCACAAAGTAGAAAAATAATAAAAACAGTGTACAAAATCTTTATATAGTAGTAATATGACTATTACAGTAATTCTGAATAACATCCAAAGGTAGAATTAACAAGAAATGTAAGGTTTAAAAAGCAGACAAAACACCAAATCTGCCTTCTGAGCAATTTACAACAGCCAGACAAATTATTTATCCATCCATCTAAAAAGTCTTATTATTTGAAGACAGTACTGAACTGCAGTAGATTCAATAATTTGCAAACCAACAGGTTTATCAAGAAGCATGGTTGAACTTTACAGCTTATTATCTACTAAAACCATGAACTTAAATCACTAACCTGTCACACACAGATCATCTGGATTTCTAAAATAGTTGTTGCTTTGGGAATATAAGAAATAAATCAAAAAATTGTGGTTTCCCAGAAAGAACTTTTCCCAGACTCTCAAATGCCCAGCTGAATATTGTAGCCCCAACAGGGAATGAAAAGTAAAAAGGAAGCAGAGTCAGCCAAAAATGAGGTATTCTCTGGTAAAAGGAAAAATGAATGTCTTTGACATTGATCATAATTCTTTTCCTGTTGACTGTCATGTCAAATCCTTCCTGGAGTAATGACTTACAGTAGGTCTAATGTCAGTCATTCTTAAGCTCATGCTTCCTTAAGCCACTGTTTAAACGGCCACAAGGTGTTAGAAAATGACTATTTATTGGCTGACAGTGTTGAAAAAGATCAGATTCCAGACCAACAAGTTTGCAGATTTTAAATACACAAATGCACGTGCATGTAAGGCAATACAACAGACAATTTCTTAAATCTCTAGCTTTTGAAGTTGGAAATATTTTATGTTCTCCTAGAAGAGATTTCACCACCTTTGGACATGCTCTGTGTGAATTTTACCACAGTGGTTTTATTTACATAGTCTTTCCTTATTAAATCCCAGTTAAGCCCTTGCAACCTTAGAACTATACTCACTGCCCTAAAGTATTCTCCGGTAGACCTTGAGATTTGGTTAATTTAATCACCACTTTTCTAAACCATGCTCTGTATCTTAGGACTATATAAAGAAGAAAGGCCAAAAAAGGAGACCTCAGCACACATTCATCTTTTCATCAGCTGTTATAATGCTCACTACACTTGCATGCAATAGGAATCCTGGCAGGTACACAAGGGAAACATCCTCAAATACAAAAACCTGCCAGGGTTATAGTTCAGCAGATATTTTATTTTAACTTCATATGGAGAAATGAGCAAATGCTGTAGTTTATCTTTCTTTGGTTCAACAGCTTGCATCTCCCACTGCATGACAATCCAAGAGAAAGAATTTTAAATGTGTGTTAGTGATGCATCTTAAATAAATCAGATAACTCAGTATTTGGAACACTACACATTGCATGATTACTTTGATTAGATAAATCTGGTTTTCTCCTGCTTTTAAATCCATGCCACTTAGGTAAATGCTCTTGTGACAATACATAGCTTTTGTTTGAGATACGGAGCAGTGCCAGCAACATCCCTCATTGGAAAGATAACTCTACAATGGAATGACAATAATTGAGAGTCTCTGTAAAAGGTTCACTAGATAAAACAGGCCTCCAGCTGTACAGGAGATAATTTGTGTGTCTGTTCACCTGCCTGACTGAAAAGCAGAATATTTCCTTGATGGCATATGGACTGTTTTCCTGCCTTGGTGAGCCCCTCCCAATCTTTGCTCTCTCCCCTGCCAACCTAAACCTGTCAACCTTGTTCTTGGTAAAGACAAATTATATAAAAATATAACCCAGATTACATCAGAAAAGTATAACAACATCACAGGCAAAGATAAACATAACTCTGAGATTCTTAAGACTGTCAGAAGACGCACAAAGACTTTGGGGAAACCAGACACACAGTGCAAGTACAGTTCTAAGCCCTGCAGCACAAATACTCAACAGAACTTTATTTGAGGTTAAATATCTAAATGTAGCTAGCTTCATACTGTATCTGCACAATGCGGAAGTCCCTACGGAATCAGTAACAGATTTTTCCCCCTACTTTTTTCCCCTGCTTACCCTTTTGAACTTTAAAAATATCACAGAAATGAAGATGACTTGTCCTTTCTCACATATGGACCTGACAGACCCAAGGAACTGTACAAGCACAGTTGAATTTAGCATCATACAACAGTTTCGAAATATAGCCCTTTGTGATGATGTAGAATATATTCTTCAATCATTCTTTATGTTCTGGGACAGTAAAATAATCTGCACAATAAATGGTTGTCTGAAATCAGAAATTGCTCTTACTCCTTTCATCCTAATGCCATACTTTCAAGGCAATCAGAACAATCAGGATGGAGGAAATTGCCACAAATTCTCTTTCAACTGTCCTAGTAGCCAGATCAAGCCAGTGTCCTCATCATTTAGGAGATGAAGAGAGATACTATGAAGCTCGTACACTGAAATTTAGATTCTCCAGCCCATTTTTGTTCCTAAAGATGCTCATGTATCTTCCACAATTCTGATATCTCTGCAGGAGATATTGCAACATATAATCTAACCCAAAATCTGCTTGAAGACTATTACCATGCTTCAAAGTTCTTGAAGAAAGACATTTCATGGTCAGATTTCATAGGAATGAGAATCAGCACTGCCCACAGATTCCAGCTTTAATTGCCACACCACAAGACCATCACACCACAGAGCAAATAGAGGCCTTTGCTCAGTAATGATGAGCTGGTTGCCTTGTAGATTATAGTTTAATGTTACACTGGGAAACTGTGGCATGCCTTAAGTCTTCACATGTGAATACTCACTGAGACAAACTTATAAACACCTGCACAGTTTTATTACAGAAATTATCTGCACAAGAGAGGGACCTAAATGTAGCGCTAACTAAGTTTTTGGACCAAGATCAGTAGGTTTTTTCCTCTCTGGTTTTGTATACATAAACAAAAGACATATATGTCTTTCTTTAAGCACAGAATAAAAGAGGCTTTGGAAGTTGCTCATCTACCTATCTTTAACTACAATTCTTCCTCTTACCAGCAGTTAACTTGAATGATTTCAGTTTCATTTGTTTTAAAAGAACAAGTCTCAGAGAGCATCCCTTTTTTGACTTATCAATATATCAATCTTAAATATTTTAAAAATAATGGAATTGCTACATCTTGTTTTGTACCCTTTGAAGAAATTTTGTGAGAATTTTCCAAGTTTGGACTTTCCTCTAGTCCTGAGGTGGACATATGATTCTTACATCAATATCATTCTACACCTTTGAAAGGTGTTTTCTCAAATACTAGTAATCTGAAAGAATGGTAAATCCCATAGAGCCAAGGACATTTGCAACATGGGAAAATGGGACAATAAGGGCATAAAGATTAAATAGAAAGTGTTTGCCATGTCTGTTAAACAGAAAGAATAATAAATTCAGATACTTTCAAGCTCCGCAAAGAAATATTATCCTGATGTAATTTATTGCAATCAGATCTAGGATTCTCACTTCCTTCTAACAATTAGATCCAAGTTCTATTTCAAATTGCTAAAGAAATACTATGTGGTGTGCCACAGCAGAGACATCAGTTATTCCTGTTCTCTCTACAAATAAAAGCAACAATATTTGGACTGTAAAAACAAAGCACTAGAAACTTGACCAGTGAAACTGCTTACCTTTGCAACAATACAAGGTAAAGCACAAGAAAACAGATCTTGGGGCAATTTAGAAATAGCAGCAAGGTAAGGTTCAACATAAACAATAAAGTTCATTTCATATCAACTCTTACAATCTGAAGCTGCTCTCTATCCTTTGGCTGCACCAGATAGCACGCACCTTCAATATTTAGAAAAAAATTCTCTTTATGGTGAAGCTTTTGCAAGTTCCAGGAATCTTATGAATAGCTATAAAAGCAGAGAATTCTAAAACCTACCCATGATTAAAATGTTATGCTGAAAGTTTAACTAAGACAGAAAACTAGATGAAATGTCATAGCAACTCACTCAGAAAGAATGAACTTGCAACTGGAAAACTTTGAATTCAAGACAAACTACAGAAGGGCACCTTTGACTGTATCTTTGTGAAGCAGAGGATTAAGGGAGACTGGTAACACAGCTGGGGACATTATGGGTCCTCCTTGCATTTGAACATATACACAGTCCTGGGTAAGTTTTTAAAGTATATTTTAATACAGCTCGGTATCATTATTGTCTTTAAATTTAGATCCTTTTTTCCAAAGAAGCTGGAGTCTTTGGTTTGCAGATGTTTCTCTAATGTTTCATTTCAAGAACTGAATAAAATAGTTTTTTCCCCTTTTTTCTCTTTATATTTAATGAATTTTCCCTATGCATTATATCCGTAGTATATTAATTAATATGTATCCATACAGGGAGAAAGTAGAGCTGATAAAAGGCCTCAAGATTAACTTAAATTAGAATCTGAGATTTGACACGAGTCTTTGGTAAATACAATTTACCTAAAGAAATTAAAATTTGACTGTATTACTTATTCCATTCACATACCTCTATTAGATTAATAAAAAAATGCACACTGTCTATGATTGAAATGGCTGTTCATCGGGTGTATGGCCATTTCTGGAAAATGTGATGAATCACCACCCTGAGCCAGGCAACAATTATTGTCATAAATTAATGGCCTACAACCAAAGCATGGATCTTCTTTGTAGGCATTTCTGCACATCATGTGTCCAAAGCAGAATTTTTGACTAGATGTCCTCTAATTTGGATGATACATTTATATTTTCTCTTGTGGAGAATGACATGAACACCAGTAGAAGCTGACAGCACCTGACCCCTGGTAGCTGAGTGCTTCTCTCTGCGGCAGTCACAGTGAATGGACAGACAGGACCTCTTCTTCTCCAGACCATTGCATGGAAGCACAAAGCAGAACTTGTGTGCTACTCAAGGTCCAGCTGTGCCTGCCCACTTGTAGAACTGATATTCCCCTCGGACAGGGTCACATTATTCCACAAGCACATACACAATGGCTCATGATGTCTGTTATCTATAATGGGAGTGTAATGTAATTAAACCAAAACCTTGGTGTGCCGTGCTCCAAAAACCCCCGCCTGAAAGAAGGCAAAACGCCGGCTTTCATAGCAACCCAATAGGGTCACCAAGACAGCCTGCAATAACACAGTTCTGATCTTTGATTCAAACCTCATGCCAAGTGCAGCTGATTTTTTTCCATTTAATTTTAATTTTCATGTAACTGAAAGGAGCTGACATTTGGCTGTCTAGAGGGCAAAGAAATTGGCAGGACACTTCCATGATCTCACCAACAGTATGTGCACGGTAATAACATTATACCATTTATCTGAGGAAGATTATCCCACTTATTCATAACTCAAAGCATATTGGTGAATAATTCAATTTTAAAAGCAATTTTTAACATCACAGCAATAATGAAATATAATTCAACAGTTTTGAACAAATAGGAAGATGTGGAAAATATTTCCCTTGACTCACAACATTATTCTGATTAACAAACAGATTGAAATTTAAAAAATATAATGACACGTTAAATTTGTAATACAAAAGGGAAACAGAGATTACCAGAAGTAAAATTGAGCTAAAATCAAAATATGTATGCAAGGAATAAGTGAATTTAAAAAGAATTACACTAGACAGAAGCAAATGTAATGACCCAATTGCATACATTAGAAAGCAAAAATTCCAGCACATTAAGGATCAGTGTAATTTTGAGGTATGGTCTCTTTTGGGGCATGGAGACTGCAGCACTCAGCCTTCCTTCAAAAAGAAGTTCCATGATCTCACACAGTCAAACTGCAGCATCCACTTCAACCCTCTCAAGGTAAAATGAGAGAAAACAGACCCTTTTCCTCTGCCCTGTGGATCCTACTAGAAGCAATGCAGCCATCTGCCATCACAGAAACAGGAGAGAACAGACAGACTGGAGATTTTACATCAATGATCCCACTAGATCTTAGAAATTTCAGACCAGGTCTTTCCTCATATGTTTCAGTTTCAAACCAAATGAAGTCTATAACCAAAGACTGATGGGTGAAACTATAAAAAGAAAGAATAAAAACTGTATGCTCACAAACTAAAACTGATAAAATTTGCTATAGCTTATTATGCAGCATAAAAGCTTTAGAGGTAAGCGGGTAAGAGGTTTATACAAGTAGTTTTGAAACTAAAGATATGCTCAAGCTGTGCAATGTACCTCATATTGGCTTTATAGAGCTCCTGACATTTGTTTTGTGCTAATTTTTAATAAATCTGAGTTTTCAAAACTTTCACTTTACAGCAGTAACATTTTCATTTGTTAGTGAAAGTAAAAAAGTCATTACTCACCTGAAGAACATCTCCAAGGTCAGCAGTACTAATATCTGGGTCTTCAGTGGTATTAAAAGGAACAGGGTTAATTCTTACAAGAGTGAGCACTCTGGGTTCTGGATATCTCCACAGCATCATTCCTGGACTATCCTCAGTTTCATTGTAAAACACAACTTCATAGGCACTGGGCAGCTTTTGCGCTTCTGTCAAATGAAAGAAAGCTATAATCTGTTCTACAATTTCTAGAAAGAAACATGCTGGTTTATGAAACCAAAGTGATTAAAAAGAAATCCCTTGGGATCAAAAGGAGAGAAAATAAAAAAGCAATTTCCCTGACTTTTAAAACATTACAGCTTAAAGGAAAGAAATCAAAAAAGTCTTTTAAAGTATTCTTTTTATTCTAGCAGATGTCTTTTCAACTGCGTTTCCAAAAAATATAAAGTTATTTATTGTAAGAGGCAAATAATGTCTAATAGGTTACTACTGTTTTTACTTTATAATCGAAAAAGAAAAGAAAAAAAGGGAGCCAAAATTATATCCTTCTTACCTGCATCTTGTATATACTGGAAGAGGCCTGTTCTCAGATCATCTGAGGTATGCTCAGTTTTGGAGGCCTGATTCCTTTCTGCAGAGAAACAAGTGGGGTGTGTACGTTCAGGCATCACTGTCGCTGCACTGCCCTTTTCAGTCAGGTACTGCCACAGGAGCTCCTGGAGAAGAACTAAACAGTTCAAATGCTCTTGACCCCAGAAAACCTTTAAAAAGGAGAGAAAAAGAGAGAGAGAGACAGAAAATAGGAAAAAATTACATACAAATATTCAGCCATTTTTGAAGGGAAAAAAACCTCCCCAAAACAGCAGGAACTTCACACAGCTTTGAGTCTGCTCTACTTACACCCTAATTTCTTGCAAGCATTCTTAATGTTAAAATAAAGAACAGAAGCAACAAAATATCTTTACAAAATCATTTGTCAAATTTGTTCTTTAATTAATTCCTATCATTTAACAATTGATAGTGATGCTGCCTGGAAGACCAGACCTTAAAAGTTATATTCAAGAACTGTATGTAATGCTAGGACTGGCCACAGTTTCTCAGTTTAAGACATGACAAAAACTCCTTAAAGACACAAAAGTTTAAACTCTTCAAAGAGCTTGTTGCTCCAAAACTGGAATTCTGGATACATTCAAAACTAAGTGACACAACAAAGAATGTGACACAGAAGACATATGAAAGATGACCTGAAGCCCAAAATTGAAGCATATGAATTGGTAAGTCCACCAAGAGAGGTTAAAAAGTTCAAAGTTTTCTGAAGCTTAAAACAGAAATACAGAAAAAATATCTAATAAAATCGAGCATGCAAAGTCCAGAAGATTCATGCACTTTGTAGCAAAATAAAGGACAAGAAGGCATTCCTTTCTCCCAGTTCTGACAAGTGTTGCTGCTTTTTTCAAATCAAGCCCCTGTTTGAGAGATTTGTAGTAATGGGGACAAGTCCTTTAGACTTCATGTGCAGAAGCAAACCTTGAAGCAACATGGCAGACAAGGAAGCAATTAATACAGAAATTAGACTTGGAACCAGTGTGGGGATCAAAATCCCCAGACAGTAACTTCATAGTCCATGGTAAGGGTGTGAGTTAAGTAAAGAAGTCAGGTGTGCACATCAAGGGTAGTGCACATTTTTCAATGGGGTAATATCAATTTTCAAATGTGAAAAAAGACAGAAGATGCCTAAGATAGTACAGCTGCCAAGGAGGCAGGTTTTTTCTTGCCCTGCATCTACAAGTCAATCCACAGAATAAACCAAGACCCTGTTGAAACACAGCCACAGCCAGTCCTGAGCGAAACCCTCCCAGGCCAGGCAGCTCACACCCTGAATTTAGTGCACCTCTGCTCTGGGGTCCCACACCTACTCTAGCATCACCCCAAAGGAGCTCTCTGTCACCTTGAGCCAATCTCAGAGGCTCCAGGTCCCCACTGACAGAGGAAGGATGAACCTTTTTCTCCCTCACACTTTTATTAATTTCATTTGTAGGCAGCAGGGAACTTCAGGGCATGGAACTCCTACTGCAATATTCAGAGATGAGGCACTGATTTTACGTAAGCTCTCATGGTTCTGCTGCAATACAATTCAACAGTGATGGATGAGGACATGTTTAGAGCTGGTAAAATCATTAGCCATAAATAAGTTAATTTGAAACAGAACTGATAATGATTTTGCCATCATTCTCAAATCTATTCTGCCATATCAAACACTTAATTATCTTCTGCAAAAGCTAACAGTCCCTAATTATACTCTAATAATAAATGAGCTTTCTGAGATTTATAGATTTATTTTTTGGTACTTTTCAAAACCCAAAATTCTGGAAAAAGAATAAGCATTTTATTACCAACACATAGAGTTAGTCAGCCAAGTACCTGTGAAAAACAAACCTAAAAAGGAGCAAAGAAACAAACTGACTTAATTCATTAATATATATTTTTTTCTAAATTTGTATTATCTGATTAACCCTGTTTCCAGTGCTATGGTTCTAAGACCTTCTAATGCAAACTCTGGGAAAAAACCTAATGACATAAATGTCAGAATTTCCTTTTTTTTGTTTTATATACTTGATTTATGTATTTATTTTAAAACATTTGGTGTGTATAGATACTATAATAAAAATAATTAAGACATATCTTAAAGCCCACTTGTTTAAGCCCCACAGAATCTATTATTCATTTCAAGAACTACCATGCTTCCTGGACTGATTTCAAGTTGTGGGCACTTCCAAAAAGGAGAGGACAGCATGGAAAACTGAGTATTAATTGGTACAAACAACAGTTTGCAATTATTCCCCTGAGAAATTTGTGTAAGTTTAAAAAGAAAGGATATGTACTTCTTAAGGCTATCCCTAGGCATTACAGACACATGAATCATGGACAGACAGACACACACCCATCAGAACAGGACCCTAGATATTAAGTGTTAGCAATTTGATCCAGTAGTTTTAAGGAACACACACATACAGCTAAAATACGGGGCTTAAGCAGTATTTTAAAAAAATCAAACCCAAAACACTGTACATAATTTTTCAATCAACAGTTTACATGAAAGAGTAGACACTTATTTTACAAGGTACAATAAAAACCGCTCAAATCAAACATGCAAAATTCCCAACCCAGTGACTGGTTGTAGGATGCGAAGGCTTGCAGGCAATTTATTTACGAAAACTCAATCATCCAAAGCCAGTCCAGCTCAACAGCACAACCATAAGCATCTTATACAGACCTGCAGCAGTCCTCCTCTCAAATCAATGTAGATTTTTGGAACAGATTGCTCTGGGCCAGGATCACCGCTGTGCTTACACCACTTGGCTTCCACATTAACACAGCAGCAAAAAGGGCCTATCAGAGATTTGGCTCTTTCTTTGAGACTTGTTTTAAGTAAGAAATCTTTTATGTCAAGGACTAAAGATGATCCATGGATTCCTAAAAGGAGAGAGAGAAATTTAATCCCACTGGCAGCTCTTCTCCCAACATTTTTGTGCTTATTTCCTAAATTCTCTTTACCATGAGACTGGGGATCCCTGCCTGCGAGACATTACTCACACAAGTAGTCCCACTGACTTTCCTGGAAATACAACAGTGGACAATCACTCTCCTCTCCAAGCAAGGGCATCACAGCTGGGCAACAAGATCTGTAATTTTTTTAAAATTTCCTGTTTTTCACTTAGCTTGCTGTTCCCACACTATCAAGCAGGCTTTATACCATGTTGCAGTTACAGAGCAGGTATGTCTCATCCAGATTTCTTACAAAGAACCATTTGCCAAAACATGATTTTTTGCATTCTGAGGTTTTTAAGGCTTATGAGAAGAGACATTTTTCATTAAACTAGGATTTTTTTTTCAAAAAAGTCTATTAAGAACAAGAACATCTGCTTCACTTGATTATATTTCAAACTGTTAGGAAATAGCGATTTTGAACAGTTCTCTCTGCTTTTGTTCAGGTTAATTACTATAACATAGCACCTTGCTAGACTTAGGAGTACTTAGCAGAAGAAGGATACTATTTGAATTCAAATAATTCAAAACAAATGCTTATCTCAAAATATATAATGCACATTTCCTGAGAAAAGAGTTCAAAGTTTTCATATCCTAACCTTTTGAACTTTACATAGCTTCATAAAACCTAAAAATGATAATGGCAGATTACATTTATGACAGAACTTACATACTCTCATTAAAGACACAAAGATTTTGAGGATAGAAACATCATCCAGAAATACCCCAGCTCTTGTGAATTTAACTTACTGCAAATCACTGTTTAATAAAATAAACCATACCTAATATCTCTATTTCTTTTGTATATTTACATGGAAAGCACTACATCTGAAGTTGGCTTAACTTCTATCTCCTTTGGTGCTAATACTTGGACTCAACACTCTGAATGTTGGATGTCACCCTACTTTATAATGCACACAGTTTATTTTTCTAATGAAACTAGACATTTACATAAAGCAAAGTTAAAAAAAAACACCTAAGGGTTACACACAGGTGTTTCAAGTTTCATTTAATATTTTTATAACTTTGGTGGTAGGAAAATCCCCCCAAAACACAACTCACTGTTTTGAATCCATGCAGAAAAACTTCTCCTATGAACCTCTCCTAGTACCCAGGGAAGAAGTGTGTCTGTATCCTGGGGCTTTCAGTTTCATACTACTAAGCACTATTTTTTGTAATGGAAGGAAATACATTGCATGTTTTTTTAAAAAAAAACAGCAAACAATAGGAAGGTGGTCCAACAGTGCCCACAGTAATAATGGTGTTGAATTGTGTCCAAACTGAGTAGGAACCACAAAGCTAAACCATCTCTACCTTAAGCAGCTGGAGTTGAGTAAAAATGATCAAGGGCTCAAACAAACCATTGTCCCATGGCAGTCAACAGGACTGTTGTCACCAACTGGGAGAGGAGCTCTAGCTTTGGGGTTTTTTATTTAGGCTGGCTTCTGAAATCCTGCATCTGCTCTCACCGGCAACAGGCTTGTGGGACAGATCTGTTCAAGGTGGTTTTTGACACTGAATTTTAGTGATAATCAAGGAAACTAGCACAAACACACGCTGACACTCTGCTATGGTTAGTTACTTTAAGAGGCACTACAATACTGGGAAAGTTTGGGATTTTTTTCCATATTCTATATGGAATTTTGATTTTAAAGAGAATAATTTCTTGGTAACTATTGCACAATTCTTCACTATAGATAAATGTTCTTCCTATAGTTTTATTGGAATATGTGCCAAGTCACAGAAATAACAAAAGGGAAAAAGGAATGCCAGAATACAAGTGGTTTTATTTATGTTTTCTTTCACTGGGATTACACTTGGAAGGATTATGCTTTGCAGACTCTTTGTGTTGTCATTTCAGCTCCACAAAGTACAAAGAAAATGCAATATCCAGCAGCCTAGAAGCAGAACTGAGCATTCAGCACATAAGACTGCTGGTTGAAAATCAGCAGTGCCTTTCTCAAATGCTAAGCAAACAATGAGAAATGAAGAAACAATTAAGAATAAGGAAGTGTTGGTTAGTTTTCAATACATGAAATATTACAAGACACATCCATGGATTGTGTCCTACAAATACCAGGAAAAGCTCAGGAACTCAGTAAGAGGTTTTTTTTTCCTTGCTGTGACCCAGATTGCTCTTGTGTAGAAAAGAATCACACCCTCATGCCTTTTAGCAGTTGCATCTACATGTCCTTTCAGGGATGAACTGATTCAGTATAAAAAAACATTGTTCACTGTTAAAAAAATGCAATGCAGAGAGCATTTACACAAATGAATGAAGTGAATTTGAATGAAGTGATGTTTTGAGGAAACCTAAAGAAAACGAATTAAGAACAAGTATGCACAAACCTTAAAATGCAATAGTAAGTAAAAAAAATCTCTGTGTCTGAGAGAACTTTAAATAGGTTACTGTTTCTATGGAAATCCTAAAAGTATATGTTCAGACAGTGAAGTGCTTTCCCATGACTAAAGCACTCACCTCAGAAAAGTAAAGATGCAAAATAATTTTCCCTTGTTTATGCCTTCTCACACACTATGTTCAGTCAGTCCTTCAATGCATCTCTCACAAACCTCGATTGTAGAAGTCTACCTTCAGCTTAAATAGATTAAATCAGAGTCTCCATTTGAGGTGAACTTGAGATGGCAGCACAAAGAAGCAATATATCTTCATAAATGATTGCTGTGACATGTAGAAGTGAACTTGTGCTGTTTGGATTATGGCTCATGAACACCAATGCACTTTTCAGTACGTGCAATAATTTACTTTTAGGAACAAATAGTTTCATGACTTTTAGAATACTCCTCCTTAAGAGACTAATAAATATGAAGCACTTGCTTTGGACAGTGTTTAAAAAATGCTGCCAGCCCTCCCCTGTCAGACTCCAGCCAGAAACACAATAGCACCACCAAACACATCTACACTAAGGGAGCAAAAGAGAACTTAGAGCAGGCTTCTGTGTGCCATTGGAAGGATTACCTTTATGATGATATATGCTCAAAAGGAATATCCAGGTATTTTTATATGGTTGGACATAACATAGGAGGGTTTAAAAATAGCTAGCTTGTCATGTTCAAGAAATTACTTTGCTCCAAAAATAAAGGTGGAGATCATTACAACAGAACAGAGAAAAAAATTACCTAAAGACATTTCCTTTGCTATTCTAACATCTTTTTTTAGTCAGTATATATTTGATTTATGCTAAGATTTACAAAGACGTCTCACAGAATCTGAGTTCCCTTATACATTTTTACACAGTTAGATTAAGTTTTATATATAATTATAGTAGAGTTGCATTAGCATTTGTCAATAATAGGAGGCTTCATCCTTGTTAAACTGCCATGTGTGCATAAATCCATTTGTGTGAATAGAAAAAGAAAGAGCTGGCCCATTTTAATAGATGCAGCAAATATATAAAAATAATCCTTGCCTTACAGTAATGATCCCTTAGGGTTTAAGCACTACAGGTATTAAGAAGGAGCTCTGTTTGTTTTTCCTGGTTATCAGAGGGAAACACAATGTTTTGACATAAACTATGGACTTTCTGTTTTCAAAAACATTTCAGTGCTGATATTTGAATCAACTCCAAATGAAATGAGTAGAAACACAGAAGGAGCTTTTTTTCTTCTATTATTCCCTGTGCATTTGCTCTTCCTTAGCTGCAAATGCTGTTTGGTTCACTGCACCACAGTCACCTAATGCAACACAGAACATGATTTTAATTGGCAAACTTCAATATGGGACAAGAGAATTAGGAAAATGAAAACACATTTATTTTGACAAAGGTAGCAAATGGCACTGAACTGGCACTTAGCTCTCTTTTGAAAAGCCAGTAGCTTTGGTACAAACAATAGCACTATGAAGAAAATTGCTTTTCTGAGTTTGGGGCAGCTCGGAAGCAGAGTGTGTCCCAGAGCACACAGATCCAGCCATGCTGGTTCAGAGGCATGTGAGCAATGTGGTCTCACTGCCAGCAGCAGCCTGTCCAATGTATTCCCACCCAAGGGATCCTGGCACAATCTGAAGGAAGAAGTCCAGGCTCTCCCATGGGTCTTGCATGCCTGGGTGGCAGAGATACAATCTTGCTGCTGAAGATCAATTAGCAAGTGGTTTTCCTTACTACCTTCTACTAAAGTGATAATCTGTGATATTTGGTTCTGAACATTGACTCTTCACATTTGTAACTTCAGTAGCTATTTTCAGATTGTCAGTGGCATTAAGACAGCTATTAAAATGTAAACATGCCATTATATCTAATATATTGGTATGACTATCTACACAATTCTTTCTTCTTAAGAAAACTGTAGATGCATCACAAACTGAGTAGTTATACTACAGTTACAATGCTCTGTTGACAACTATCCTTGGCAAACCATCTTCTGAGAAGAAAGAGTAACAAAGCTGTGAAAATAATTCCAGGGAAACACTGCAGTTAATTTAAGAGCCAGCCAATTTACTCAAGTCTGGAAACAGCAGTAGCAAACAAATGGTGAGACACAGCAAAGAACAATTTTAGGAACAATTTTCCAGAATAGATTTAGTTAACAATCCACTGACCACACTGGATTTCTCATTAGTATTGAGCTGAATCTTATGATGGTTCATTCTCCCCATGAGAACAATACCTACATGTTACCAATTAGCTATTCCTTAGTGAAAGAGAGTTTTTCAGCATTGCATTGGGACACATATGGGCTCTGTAAAAACATGAGATGTGTAACACACGGTAAACAGAAAGTAATGATCTTAAACAGGCCAAACCCTTGAATTCATCACTAATAAATGTCCCCATGCATTCAGCGGTACTGGCTGCTCGGAGCCTGTTTTCTTCAAGTACTTCAAACACTAAAATCCAGGAACATTTATTATTTTAATCCATTACAGGCAGTGGTTGATTTAACTTTATTGGTTGTGGTGGTGGTAGTAGTTATAGTAGGGGTAAAGCTATGTTCTTTTACACATCATTTCAAAAGGGCTTAATTATATTTTATAGCTCAGGCCAGGAATCCTGCTTGTTTTGTGTCTAACAAGGTTCAAATGGAGTTCAGGTCAGTGATGAATCAGAAGAGAAGTCAAAGATGGTTATCCATTTGAAATGAGCTCATCTCCCTTAAAGAATAACTGGGCAGGTACATCATGTTAATTACACTACTGCATACTAAATAACTGAAAAATTTCAATTCACTCGGTGATTTGGTAATTTTGGATTTTGTGATGCCTGATCACAGAGGGCATATTAAAGTTTAGATCCAAAGGGATTTTAATTTTTTGGTCAAGGCTTTGGAGTACAATAATTTAGAATATATTTGTAAAGCTCCATATTGCTTTATGCTATTCCAATTAGGTGGAGAAAAATGCACAGTATAAACCAATAAAAACAGTTTTCATTTTGCATCTGTGAGTCCAGCTTTCAAAAGAGAGTGCTACATTGATATGAGTAGTACTTGGTTGTTTTATCATAAACATTTTATTTTTAGATACCACCAGGTTTCAGAAAGACACCTAAACATTCTTACTTCAGCTCTACAGATGGACATAGGATGTTCTTCAACTTAGAAAAAGATCTATACATTTCCAAATCTTAATTTTAGGTGGCTGGTTGAAAACTCTGGCTTATTTTCAGGAGATAGTTGGTACCTACGAATGTCACTGATTTTTAAAGTTGTAGATACTTAGCACAACTGAAAAATCAAACACTGAATTTGCAATCTTGCAATCCTGCAAGAATTACAAAAGAAGAATTAAAAAGTAGTGGATACCACTCAGAATGTATCCCAATATAATCACCACAAAATTGATTTAGAGTTACAGCTTTGATGTGTTGCTCCTGTGGCTCTACACTTGACTCAGTGAATTTTAACTGCTTTAGTAAACGAAACCGTCCATGAACTAGTGGGTAACTTTTCTTTATAAATAAACCATCCTGAAGATAGTGGCTGGCAGTAGTTAAGCTCTATTTGGGCCTCTATAACTCAGTCAATTATGCTTGTGGAAGTCCAAGGCTTGACAAGATACAGCCAGGCCACCCAAACCAAACAGATTTCCCTGCACTCTTGAAATGTGGCTCCTGAGGATCATGGACAGTCCAGATCCAGGCTTATTCCAGTCTTCTCCCTTCAATCCTTCCTCCTTTCTATACATTCTCTGTATTCTCATTTGTGCCAGCATGGTCATTCAAGTGTACCTGTCCAGTGAGCCAGCTGATGGAGTCAATCTTGTGGCAAAGTTTTCTTTATTATTGGGTTAGTTTTCAGAGAAATGAGCACCCTGACTCAACCCAATGATCAGCTGCCTGCGTAACTGAGCTAGCACAAGGCAGTGTGTGGAAATGTGTGGCTATAATAACCTGAATTTCCTATGAAATTGCACCTTTTGTCGGGGCAGCAAGCTGGTGATTTCACCCCATAAAAATATTCTTGACATGGAAAAAGAAGAAACATGTAAGTATGTCAATAATTTAAACAGCTTAAGGAACTGGTCCCAAAGACTGGAAATAATGTCTAACCTTTGTGTTACTCACTCACACTGAAAAGTGAAGACTGAATGAAGAACATCTCAGAAAGCATAAAATGTATAAAGAAAACATCCAGCTTTCATTGTTGTATCTGTTTTCTCATGACTTTAAACAGTCTATTAAATTGACTTCCAAGTAAATACTGTATCACCTACTATGGCCACATACAGCCCTGGGCTCCCACTATCAAAAGAAATTTCAGTCTCAAAAAATATGTAATTAATTTCACAATAAAAGCTGAAGAGATTAAAAAACCAAACATAATTGTTCTGAATCTAATTTCATCTGAAATACTTTTAAAGCTGAGTTACTCAGATAACAAATGCAGTTCTCCAAAATTAGTGCACAGTGTCTTGAATAAACAACTTACAAGGAGGTTTTTATTAATTTTTTAACTCTCTGAAGTTAACGTGCTGGTTCATCAGTAGCAATTCTGAACCCTATTACAAAGTATCAGGAGGGAATCTGACCAGGATTAATAGTGGTACTCAGTCCTGGGATTAGATGGTGTCTTGTTTCATGGATTTTAGGCCATCTGTTCTTCCCTCCTACATTATACTCCTGCAGAACTATAAACGCACCTCCACCTCAGGGACTATAGAAGGGAATTAGAATTCTTCTGCTTTTCATTATCACAAGATTCAGTAACTCATTTCATTGTCAGGATAATCCCCTTTTACTCTTTCTTTTGCGCTTGCAGGATATGCCAAAATGACAAATAAAATCCCAGATGTTAGAGACCTGATGAGGTCTCCACCTTTCCTTGAGTGTTGGGTTTAAGCTACTTGGGACACTGTGTCAAATCTGACAGGACCCTGATGCCCACACCCAATATTCATTAAGGTTTGTTAGTGATTTCTATAGCTGTCTACAAGCTGCACTTCCACCTCGGTCCTCAGTGGCCATTTAAATATTTAGTTTGTCCTCTGGCTTTTACTGACAGAGAATTAATTTCCTATTGTTCAAGTGTTGGAAAGAGTTTATATTTCTTTCTAAAAGTAACAAACGCCTTCTGGGTGTTGTAAATGGCTTGTTACTGCTGCATATTATTTTAGGTAGTCATATCTAATTTAAAGTTTTATTTCCCCATGGGCTAACTTGCATATCTGCAGCATCCAAAGGCTATGACAACGCCTTAGCAGAGTTTTCTCGAGGGAGTTAGTTAACTACAAAATGAAGTTTGGTCTTTGTGCTATACCAATTCATATCTGCATTTAATTTCTAAACGTTCTGTAAAGTATCTCAAGTATGTAATTATTTTCAGGTTTAGTAAAAATACTTGCAATTATCATAGGCTGAACGAGTGTTTATTTTTTCCCCCTTATTTATATGCTAAAGTAATCATCTCTACATATGGGAGAAAGGGCTGGGGAATTCTGTGTATGATCTTTGGAATATTTTATGTCCGTAACTCTCTCAGTTCAGACGCTGAGCAGCACGACTTCCCTCCCGTGCCCAGCTGGAATAAAATAAGGCTCCACTGAGAGGCTACAGGCTTCTTGCTGTCTTTCACTTTGGGGACAGAATGGTCCTCAGCTTCTCTTTAATTTATCTGCTCTTTTGGCAGGTAGGTAGTGCTAATTTCAACTACAAACCTAAACTAACTGAAAGCCATATGTTTAGAATTACATTCTGTTTTCTGGTATTTCTTGCTAAAACCTATTTCAATCCTAATGCCCTGTGACAGTTTAGGAGTGAATCACACCCCTCAAGCACGGTACCAAGCGATCCCAGATCTGACTGGGTACATGGCACTCGAGCTCTAAGCATTTTTAGAAGATGCCACATATTTCAGAGGACAAAAATCACTGAACCAGGTGTAATAAAAGTTCTTGCAGTTGAGCTTTTCCTCAACAGTACAAATAAGCTATCAAGCTAAGTGTTTGGTATTTAAAAAATGGGTACAAGTTTTAACTTGTAACTCCAAGCCACAAAAAATATAATTACTAGAGATACTTGTTTTATTGAACATCAATACGACAAAGTCCTACCCTTAAGGGCATCAGGAAAACTATGATGCTAACCTCTTTTAAAGTATTTTTAAGGGATTTTGTTTTATTATTTTTCCTTTTTGTGTCAGTACACTGCAACAGAGTCTACAGCAGTATTACTTTACAAAAATCAAAATACAGAGTATTTAACCATGAGTACAGAGGGGAACATAAGTATTCTAACAGAAATAGTAACCATGTTGTTATAAGTAACTGTTGTACTAAAACCTGAAAAATGTCCAAAAAATGAAGTCCCTTGACACACTAAAGGCTTGGGGTTGTACAACAGCACAGCAGGATATATAGAAATAGAGGTGTTTTAGTTTGATCCAATCGCAATGTGAGTGTTCAACACTTAAAATTTATTTTGTTAGAAGTGAAATCATTCAACTAATTAGCCCCTCTGTTTTTCAGAAGCTAAAACTTTTTAGTTTCGTAAAAAATTAAAAAGAAAAATGAAACCAGAATGCCTTTAAGTTTCCATAATTGAACCAGTAAAATCTAGAGGGAAAACTGATAATTAAAAAATAAAAGTTGGATAGCAAGCTTTCTTCTTAATTTCAGCTGAAAAGAAATGAAAGCAATACTCAAGGTCATGCACTTTTATTTTCCCCTATAAGGGAGGAAAAATGCCGACAATATATATTCTTGAGAGGGTTTTTTACTCAGTAATTCCTAGCAAATAGGACTCCTTTCAAAACAACTTCATCTACCGCATTAGAACTCATCTGGAAAAGGGGTCGTTTACACTGTTTATAAAACACTGCCACATAAAACGTGTAAAAACCCCATATTTCACTAAAAATAGCTTGCGTAAGTAAGGGATTAGAGTAGTTTCTACTGCTATAATTGTTCCTTTGTAGTTTTTTCCATGATGTTTTTGAACAGTGTTTTTAACTATGTTTATTAAAGTCAGCACATCAAAAAGGATCAAAGAGTAAGCTGGTGAGAACCAAAGAAACCCCAAGCGTATTGTGTTGTCTCACTGGGGAGTTATGCAGATTCAAGTAAACAAGTGCAAATTGTTGAGGTTTTAATGAAAATTTTCTACAATTACTGTATCTGAAGTCATTCTATATAACATCTGTACAGCAGATGGCCATACTGTACAAAAGGCAAGCAATGCTCCTTTTTCTTCCTCTGTTTTAACAGTACATCTGAGATGACTACTTTTGTCATTGCGCTGAGCTTGGTTCAGCAAATAATTCGTAAAATGCAGCTGCTGCAGATGGTCACAATAGTTATTTGACTGTAAAATCAAAGACACAGTGAAGTATTCACATATTAGTTTCATTCTTTAAAAAAAACCACTCTGACATTAACCCTGTTCAGCTCAAAAGGTGTATCTATAAAACGTTTTATAAAAAGAACAGTAGTGAAGAACTGAGATATTTAAATGCTCCTTCCTCTCAAATCACAGCTAGAAACTTTAAAAAAATGAGTTAGCTTGCATAATTTCTTTGTTACAATAAAACAAATCTAGTTAGCAACTGTGGCATTCTTCTAAAGGATTTTTAACATTAGATTATAGTACCATTTCCTCCACACTGAGTATTTTATCTCCTCTCATGAAGTTGTATTTTCCACTTTGGTTTCTACTAGCATTTTAAATTCAGATTCACAATTGTGAAAAAAAAAATCAAGCAATTTCTTAAATGCTTTTTTGACAATTTCAATCAGTTTTGTGGAAGTGTGTCTTTTGCTCTAATTAAAACCTAATTTATTGCACCATCACAACAGTATGCAAAACCTCATGCAGATATATTTTTCTTTTTATAAAGTAGAGATAAAGCATTTTTAACTGGAAAAAAATGTGAAAAGTGTCTGTTGATGTCTATTAATTGTCTGGTTATGAAAGTTCTTTATTTAGAATAACTAATGTCCATTTTCATTAGATGTGACATCAGTATTGCTCCAGTTCACAACGCCTGCCAGACTATGACCATTCTGAAGATTCATGTATGCCTTATAACACGTAAAATAAGGATTGATGTCCTCAGACTGCCAGAAGAATTAAGAAACAGAACTTCATAGCTGAAAATGTTTCTGAGGCTTAACATGCAAGGCAAGGTACGTCCTCCTTCTGGGAGGATGAAAACCTCCAGGGTAAATGAAATACAGCGTGAGTTTGCCAAATTTCTCCATGGAACAGTGACAGAGCAGCCCGGCTTTGATATATCCAAGCATGCTGTGGACACCATAACGCACCACGGGACAGATAATGCACAAATGGTAGAGGGGAACCGATGGAAGGGAAGAGGATTATAACACAGAAACAAAACTGAAACTATTTCAAGCACATTAGAAAGGCTTTTCCTCAGTTGCAGTGCCTTCTACGCTAGAGTTGGGATCCGAATGGAAAAGCGTGGGAACACAGGCACTATTCCTGCCTGCACTGCTGTTTATTAATGGATAAATCAAAAGTTTCAGGCCCTGGCACTTTCACAGGTCTTCATGTCCTATGAACCTTAAATTTTCATTTTTAACTTTGAAAATAATAAAGAAGAACTGAAACTTGCTGGCCTGAGGAAAATATTTCTGATGAAAAAGAAATAAATCACCACCTCAACTGGCCAACAGCTCGTTCCTCTCAGCTAGAGATGGTTTTACCTCACAAGCTGCTCTTCCAACTACCTACAACTGGCTCATCTCCACACCATGGAAATATACCATCTTATTAATTTTATTGAAATACTAATAAAACAGTTTACAATGACACTCAAAATATCTCCATTTTAAATGAGTCTCTGGTATCTGGTTAATTGTACCCGAGGTGTAAAGTTTCCTTGCAGTGCTTCAGTAATGAGGCCGGAGTGCCTGTTTTCCCTGTGTGACTCTCAGGTGTGCAGAGGAAACATGTAAAAATTGAAAACTTCATAAATCTGGAGGAGAATAACAACATGACCCAATATTTACATAGCAGCACCTGTCAGGGCTCTGAACAATTATTTTTACATTTTTTTTAAAGACAAAAATAAAGGTCCTAGCAAGAAAATCTAGTTACAGAGTAAAAACTGTCAAAATTTTGCCCATTGAATTATGTGCTAAATTATCGGAATACCAGAGGAGTGGTTCTCATAACCACTCTTTGAGCCAGAATTCCATCAATAAATTAGTAACTACAAGCTAGGGGATATTAACTACAGAATTAATCATTCTTGGGTGCTCCCTCACAGAAAGGAAAACTCGGGTAATAGAGTCTATCAGGGATTTGCTATTTTCTGTTTAGGATTTATGATGTTGGCTGGAGCAGTGCCCTGCAATGCGCCACACTTCGAAACGGCCACTAGACCACCACTTACACAAACCAGTAGCTCTTCCAACATGAAAAAAAAGCTTCTTACCTGCAGTTTTATGTCCACTTTTAATATTCAGGCTCCCACTGAGGTTTGAGAAAGAGACTAACAAACAAGGTTTACTGGGGTGTGGGATAGTTTCCATCAAAACAACCATTTGAACGGTGTGAATGGAAATTTTCTGGAAGCAGGAAAGGGCTTGCCACAAGTTTTCTTGCACTGAAGCCTTCTGCACAGTGTTGGTGTGCACTGCAGGTGGGAAGTCCTTTGCACTGGGGTGTCTGGATATCAAAGTGACATCCTCATCTGGAATAATGGCAGCTGATGAAGCAGCCTCCTTCCTGGGCACATCTTCATTTGTGGTTATGATTTTCTTCAAGAACTGGTTTATTTGGTCAAGTCTGGCAAAACTGAGATTTGCTTTCAAAGGTTTTGATATGTCCACATTTATGTCAGCTGTAGGGGAGAATTGGAGAAAAAGGAAGTGATAAGCTATGGTGCAATTATTCAAGCTGTGTGCAAATATCAGGCACTGAGTGAAAAAAACTTTTCCACCATATTCCCACCATGTTTCATTACACAGATTGAATCAATGTTAAAACATAACAAAACAATACTTTTAGCATTAAATCTGAATTAAAATAAGGATGAAAAATAATAGAAACAAACACTACTATATACAGTTTAAAGGAAGAAACATGGCACAATGTGGATTTTACTTGGTTTCTTCCCAGGGATCACCACAGTTATCTGAAAGACACACACTTTATTTGAGTGTGTAGGAGGGTAGATACATTAGTTCTTTTGTGTCAGAATAAAAATATACTTCACATTCTCTTGAGTTTTATATCCAGAAGAACTATTTGTCTAAACACCAAAGCCAACAGCGAACATTTTCAACACATTTAAACAAGTTAATTATGAGTATTGTGTTGTTTCCTACACAGCTCACATGCAGCAGTCTTCAATGTATTTTCAAGAAGAAACGTGAAATAAAAAGCAAACACAAAAACTGAGGTATGTTTAGATTTCTTCATTCTCCAGGGAGACTGGAATAATGTATTGTTTTTAAATTTCTAAAAAAATCATTATTATTTTTAAAAATTTTTTGTCTCCTCACCAAGAAGTATTTTGGTGTTTCTCAGACTACTAAAAGACTCAGAAGAGTTTTAGGAATCACAATTAATATGAACAACATTATTAATAGTGAGATCTTGGTAGCTGAGATGTAGGAACTGGCAAAATTAATTCACAGATAGGAAGCAAGATTTTATGAAGGCTGAAACTTAATTTTGTGCTGCAGTACCAGTACATAATAATTCCTTACAGAAATCCAGATTTTAACTTAGCATTTAACATTTTTCATTTCAAAATTCAATTTTTGACCAGTAATGAGACAGCTATTCTGATTAGGGGAAAAGTGCTTTTCCCTTTGCTGTTTGACTGCCACCACCCATACCACATGAACCAAAAGTGATTAAAATTCTGTGCATATATCAAACCTAGATTAAATGTTCAAACAGCACTACTTAGTTTTAAGTTTCATTATAAATATATACAGGAAACACTGTCTGTTGAATGTTTTTCACAGACTAATGAATATTTCATCAAAACTAGTTTCAAGGTGTCCAGGATCACATCTTACTCTTAACATTAATGCAAACCAATGAGCTTGATTTTCCCGTTCTTTAGGTAAATTTTTGCACCAATGGTAATGGGCTGTATGGGCAGAGTTTCAGAGCTGCTTTAAGCACAGGTTTATATTGACTTCACAGACTCACAGGCACACAACAAAGTACTTTTCTGATCCCTTCCCCCCAAAAATATCTGGCACATTTTCTACAAAGATGAGAGAAATTTATTAGTGGCTGTGTAAGATGTGCCATAGCTGGACTAAAAAAACCAAAAAAATCATAGAAAAATGTCTGCACTGTTCCACAAGCTACAGCTAACAGAAATTTAAGACTGAAAAGCCATTTTTAGCTTAGAATTTCAATTACTGGTTTTCTGACAATGCTTTCTCTTGCACTGAAAGCCTTCCACACTAAACTAGGTACGGGCAAAACACTAGCTAATATGTGGGCCTAGCAGGAAGGCAAGTACCAAAGCTAGGAAGCTGGGCATTAGAAGAAAACAGGATTGGAAAGGATTGTTGAACACTGGAATTGGCTGCCCAAGAAGGTGATGAAGTCTCCATCCCTGGAAGAGTTCAAGAAGCAACTGGACATGGCACTAAGTGCCAGGGTCTAGTTGACATGGTGCTGATCAAAGGTTGGTCTCAATGATCTCAGTGGTCTTTTCCAGCCTCAGTAATTCTGTGAAGATTCTCAGGCATCCAAAACCACACAAGATCAACTTGGAAGATTTTTCAAAATCCTTATGTACTGGCATTTTAATTAAAACTATGGGAAGAAAAATGTCATAACACTTTGGAAAAACTTCCCACACTTTTGGCACTTGGAATACCCCCAAATCTGCTCACTTTTTATGCAGACATCACTGGGTCTCTTCTTCCTTTGAATAGAGAAAGGACTTAGGAAGAAAGTTGAGACCCATGTGACATTATGACATTAATTTATTTACAACACTCAGATGAAAATGAATGTTTTTTAAATGAAACGTTAAATAAATGAACCAAACAACTGCGTTATCAATTTAAATTTCTCCCTTAGTAATGTAGTAAAAAAGCGGTGAAATAGATGTTTATTGTTTTCTGCTAAATTCTAAGTTAGTAAAGGAGGACCCTTACTCTTTGGTGTGGCAACTTTCACATCTAATTGCTTTATCTAATACACATCTAATTGCCAGCACTTTCCTGTGGTAACATAGCCCAGAAGAAGAAAACAACCAACAAACCCCCCTGACACCCAAAAACTGCTTAGACCTAAGTTGACTCACAGGTGTCAAGGGCTTAACCCAAAGCTTAACACATCCAAACTGAGTGTGAAAGATGGAAAAGGAGATGAACACAGAGGCAGAAGCTCTTTTTGGGGCTTTCTTCAGCCAGGGCAGAGAAGACACGGGGCGCTGGTGCAGCTCAGTGGTGGAACACACTTGGCACCCGAGCTGGTGCTTTTATCATTGCTCTTGCCACTTATCCAAGAAGGCAACAAAAAAAGGGCCACCAGGACACCAGAGAAATGCAAATGACTTCCCTCTTTTCTGTCTGGAAACTGGGCATGTCACACAGAAAAATCCTGTCATGACTGATAACTTGACAAAGTTTAGTATGAAGTTATTATTATCCAGTAAATCGGCCCTGACAGAAACGTGGTGGAAGCCAGAAGCATAATTGCAGAAAATGTAACTTTGGAACCTTCACTGCAAGTATTTTAACTATCTCATAATGATATAGGTTATTTTTACAACTGGTTAAAGATTATGTAAAGAGATTCTTTGGTATTTTAAGTAAAACATTCAGAAAGAAAAAAAACCACAATTGAGCAATCTTTAGTCTTTGACCTCTTTTATACTTTATCCTTAGCAATGTAAAAGAAAGTTTAACATTCCTTCTAAGGAAAATATATTTAAGTGATGGACAGAACAATGAAAACTGATGAAATATGAAGAGCTATTTATAGGAGTTGATTAAGATAGATATTCAACAGCTTTACCAGACAATGAAAACAAGCTAAAAAGAGCTTTAAAATCTACGAGTCACACAGATTCAACTGGAACAAAATTTTTGGGTGCAAAACCCCGGTGTAACAGTTTTTTCAGATTCCTTTAAAACCTTGGGAAGAACAGCAGATAAAACTGTGCAGATTCTATACCCGTAGGAAAACACAATCTTCCTGTAACTCAACTAACTCTCTGAATTGCTCAAAATTACATCAGAATCAAGACAGAGCAAAAGGTAAAGTCACCTTTAACTCCTCAATTATATCAGCTTCTCCTTTGCCTGGTAGTGACTGGCTACCAAAATTAGAACCCAATGTATTCTTTAGTTTTAAGATGTATTAGTAATAAGTTATTTTGCCAGGTTTTATCTCTTTCCAGGAAAAAAAAAAAAAGTGAAGAAATTACTGTGCTTGCAAATAGATTGCATCCAGTGAGTTATTTCTGTTATGCTTAAAGCAAACTGAACTAGATGGTATCGAAGCAATTTTTGATTACAGTATAGTGTTTGAGCCAAGAATTTGAATTGCTCTTTCTCTTCATCAATTTCTTCACTACTTCTCTTTAGATTACCCAGTAAATCCATGAATTTCAATTATTAGTTTCTAACTAGCCTTCACAACTTTCTGAACAGCAACTAGGAAACAGAATGATGAAATAACTAGTGAGTTAAAAGATTAGATAAATATAAATAAATTACACTTATTATATGCTCCCACCACACCAGGAGATGACTTAACAGTGGAGGAAAAAGAAACACTTTGGAATAATGAAATCAGAGAGGGAATTCAGGTCCCAGAGGCGATTCTACGGAGTTTTATGTTAATGTACACCTTGTGGGGGACCAAAAATCAACTGGAATAGTTTCCTGAAAACCGTTTCCAGCTATTTTCTCATTTTAAAAGTTCCAACTTCACTTGACCCATTAGTCATCATATTACTTACATTTATTATGTATTTTGAAATCTATTACAAAAAACCCAATGGATTCAATATGGCCTGTTTGAACTAAATCATAACAACTATAAAAGAAAACCTATGAGCAGCATTCTGAAATTTCTGTCTGAAACAATTTCTTTCTTTGTCATTTTATTACTTAGAGCTTCAGATAAAAAAATTTCAGGGTTATAAGTATTTTACCCTTGTTCTCCATAACATTCAAATTTGTACTGGGAAGATAATTTTCATCTGTGAACCTGGGATAATGATATTACTCAAAATGACTTTTTATTCAGAGGGCTAAGGATGAATAAGCAACACAAAAATAACAAAAGCTCCTAGCATATTGTTCCAGATAAATTCCAGCTCTTACTGGAGCTGGAAGCTTCAGTGGGCTTATTCTAATATATGCCATAAGTTAATGTATACAGTGTTACTATGTCTATGACTTAAAAACTATCATAGTATTTTCTTAGTCTTAAATACTAGAAAGTAAATGCCATGAAAATTAGTCATAAGTTGAATATGGACAGGCTGGATCAATGGGCTAAGTCTATGAGGTTCAATAAGGCCAAATGTGAGTCCTGCACTTGTGTCACAACAATCCCACAGAGTACTGCAGGCTGGGAAATGTGTCTGAAAAGCTGCTTCTTGGAAAAGGAAGTGGGTGCTGGTTGACAGGAACTGAGCATGAGCCAGTGTGTGCCCAGGTGGCCAAGAAGGCAAATGGCATCCTGGCCTGGATCAGCAATGGTGTGGCCAGCGGGAGCAGGGCAGGGACTGTCCCCTGTGCTCAGCACTGCTGAGGCCACAGCTTGAGTGCTGTGTCCAGTTCTGGGCCCCTCACTAGACAAAGGACACTGAGGTGCTGGAGAGACTCCAGAGAAGGGCAGTGGAGCTGTGATGGACCTGGAGAGTAAATCTCATGAACAGCAGCTGAGGGAGCTGGGGTAGTTTAGCCTGGAGAAAAGGAGGCTCAGGGGGGACCTTATTGCTCTCTACAACCTCCTGGAAGGAGACTGGAGCCAGGTGGGGAGTGGCCTCTTCTACCAGGCAACCAGCAACAGGACAAGAGGAAATGGCCTCAAACTGTGCCAGGGGAAGGGGAATGGGCTGCCCAGAGAGGTGGTAGAGTCACCATCCTTTGAAGTATTCAAGAAATAACTGGACATTGCACTTAGTGCTATGGTTTAGTTGCCATGGTAGTGCTAGGTCAAAGGTTGGACTTGATGATCTTGGTCTTGGCCAACCCTAATGATTCTGTCATTTATAAGACTGGGATCTTTTCAAAGACCGAGAAATGTTGAAATGTGACACAGAAAAATATGATTCATTTTCTAAGAATTGATGCATTTTCTATAACCTTCATTCAGCAGTGGATCTTTCACTTCTCACAGCTAATACAGAAAAGGTCAGGTCTTTCTCCTTGAGGCTGGACATGGATATTACTCTTCCCTTCCCCAAGAAAGCTGTAAAATACTAAACTTCTTCATGTATACAGTACTTGTATAGAAAAACCTACTATTTATCTGAAACTCTTAAGATGATTTAATTTCCTAGTCCTAAACAGGAGAGAAGCAGATGATGGCATGAAACATTTTACCACCAGTGATATTCTTTTTCCCTCAGCCACCCATCCTGATGTAGAGACTTTAAACAGAGGAAATATGAAGAAGGTAAAGGTAATCTTGAGCTCTGATTCTGATTTGGAGTCAGGGTGGCCCTTCAGCAAAAGCCACCCAGTGTAATGGCTGAATTGCAAAAATTAGATTTATAAAAATAGGAAAGAGACATGTAAAGAAAAGACCAGTTGTACTGTTCTCAATTGTCTGGTCAAGCATCAAAAGAGACACAAATTAAGAGAAATTGAAAAGCAAGGAGAATCCAAACCAATTGTTTTTATCCTCTAATTCATCATTCCAATTTGGATCAAGGCAAAACGAGGAAGAAACTTGAGACAAGGCTTCAGAGGCCATCTGCAGTCCATCTTGCATTCTGCCTCTGTGAGACAGATGCCAGTTAGTCCAGAAGAGCCTGGCAGTCACTGCTCAGTGTTTCTACCTGCTGCTGTCTGTGTGCTGCAGCCCCTCAGAGGCAGCTCTCCAAGGGCAGCATGGCAAACCAGAGCCTTCAGGAGCTTCAGCAACCTGAGCCATGCCAGGTGCTCTCTGTAGGAGCACACCTACTTCTGTGACCTAGTGTGTCACTGGCATTACAGGGAGGTGACACTCAGACATTAACAGCTTTGAGATCTCAGACAAGGCTCAGTGATGCAATTCAATTAATTTTTTAAAACTGTCACAAGTAAACCAAGACAAATTGTTGTAGGTCAAGAAGCCAGAAGACACCATTAATAAACAATGGAGGGTTACTGCTACTCAGTAGATGCTGACTGAAATGAAGCAACTGTGCAGCTACCAAATACAGCTCAGAAGTGTGTCAAGGGCTGGGTGGTGGGGCCAAAAACTATAATGGGGGCATTGGGAGGCACTATCATGAAAGAAAAACCCTGGATAAGGGAAACATTAACTCTCTCAACAGAGTCAGGGAAGATGAAGCACAATACAGTGAGACGAAATAAATTGTTCCAGGTCATGGAGCACATTTGTGGAAAAGAAAAGAATCCATAAATACTAACTCTCTATTTTCTGCTTAGCTGCTGAATAATACATCTCTATTAAGACACATATGGGGGGAAAAAAGGGTTTCAGAAAATGGAGCAAATGTTTGAAATAAGTGTTAAAATAATGCCAATACACTAAAAAATATTTTAAGAAAATATTTTCCAACTTATCGATGTGACTCCAATGAGCAGTTTTCATTTTCTGTACTTAAGCATATAAGAAAGCAAATTTCAAGTTAAGTGTTGTAGACACTGTTTTTAGAGAGGTACTTTGATGATTTTACTCATTATTACACCGATATTACAGACAATAGATGTGTCAAATCCAAAGCAATACCTACAGGCTGGCACACCTGTTTGGAATATTTCTCTTTGCCCTCTTAATCAAATAAATATAATTTCATGGCTACAGTGTCACTGCTTTATAAACTTGTTTGTAAAAGAGCAAAGGGAAAAAAAAAACCTACTAGAGAGCTCAAAAGTTTTGCAAATGACCCAGAGTTAATTAGAAAAGTCTGCACCCTGGCTAGTTCTCCTTCTCACGTGTCAGCTCTCATTAAATCAAAAAATTCTCCTTTCAAAGTTAACAAACACCATGGTTAACAAAACTGTTAAACTGGGATCAAGTGGGCACATTCCTCGGTTTATATATGATGTCATGCTAAGCAGCCCACAGCTGAACTTGCAAGTAGTATGAATGATTTTTCAATATATTAAGTATCTGATCTAATGCTAATTTTCTCTCTATAGGCTAACTGTGCTGGGAACAGGTGGCCCTGCTTTCAATTACGGAGGGCTAACATGCCAGTGTGAGGCCTGGATTAGTTCACCTTCTCACAGGGAATTTGCCTCGGTTGGGAATGGATTTATTATGGCTTCACACATGGAACAGGGCTCATGTCAGCTGAGGGCAGTGATACATCATATGATTCAAATTAACCTGCTGTGGACTGTTCCGCAGGGCTGGGATTGGGTATTAAAATGACGACATTTTTAAAACAGCTTGAAAGAAACCAGGATTGCTGAAGTGCAATGGTTCCAATTTGTTCCAACTAATCTATCACCTGCTGGAGATATTATTCTAGTGGGTTTCTGGTAGCTGCTATTTTCCAGGTTTCTCCAAACCACTGACCTTGGTAATGGATACAATTGTTGCCTCTGCAAACAATGGGGAAAAAAGGCTGGAGAGAGTGCCAGGGTGCAGGTCTGATTATTGTTTTTTATAGCTAAGCCTAGATCCCCTGCTGTGCCCCTCATGGTCCCCAAATCATGTGTGGAGGGACTGGTATGGAATAGAAACCCACCAGGTCCCTAGTTCTCACTTTATCTTTCAGTGGGACTATCTTTCTTAGTTTATTTGTATATTGTCTTCTGCAGAAACTATTTATAAAGATGAATTATCAAGGACCTCCATTACTTCACATCTAACCCACTGCCTTCCCAAGAAAATACTGCAGAAAGAGGACTTCAATATAAAGCATCCATAATTTGTATGTATAAGTATTTTAAGGCAATTTGTACTTTAAGGCAAGCTGTACTTCATAAACATGTTTTTGTATCATTTGCATCCAGAAAGACTACATCAAAGACAGCTTTTATAGGTAAGAAAGGTGATTTAAAAAATCCAGGAGGACTAGAAAGTAAAGATGGTAATTTTTCAAAATCTATTAAAACAAGATGGTCATATTTGTTCCTCACATTATGAATTATATCTAATGCTGAAGCAATAAACAGTTTACTTGTATGCATTAGACAAAAATTACATGTACAATCTAGTAACAGACTGAATAAAAAAGATAGAGGGTCATGTAAAGTGATGTAAATGGAATTTTAAAAATTTTAAATAATTAGTTTCTCTAAAGAGAGAAAGAATAGTCCTTTAATACATTTTGGGGTTAAAGTTGAGGTCTGTTCCCACAGGCCTGATGATGAATGCTTATTTCTCCTAGGATCCTATTACCTTAAATCTGGAAGAAATATAGTTTTTCTTTAGTTGCCAAAAATGTACAAAATAATCAACTCATGTGGCAAGAAGTGCATTAATGTATCCTGTTATTCCCATTTAATTAGTGGTTTCCAAGTTTAGCTACTTGCTGTAGTTTTCTGATCTTCCAGCTAATACAGACTGACAACCTGGTTTCCTGTGTGGTGAAACCATACGAGTTTTCTGTGGAACACCATCTACTTATCTACTTCAGCTGACAAACTATTTTCAAGGAGTACTGGTTTTATCTAGTACAGCAAACATTGGGAACCACTTGGAGATTTTTTTCTGTTAACTGCTCGATAGTATTTTGCATTATAAAATATAGGCATGCTCGGTTCTTGTATTTGAAGTTTAACCTCAGCACACCGACAATGTATTTTGAAAGAAAAATGGCATTACAATTAAACCACTGAACTCTGAACACTTAAAATCAACACAGAAAACGGTTTAGTTATTCCAACTGCTACATATTTGTGTCTGCATAGGCACAGCTTTCAAAACGCACTGACTTTTCATCTGTAAGAACAGGCAGCACCTACCAGTACATTCAGTGCAATTCAGCAATTTACTTACTCCAGTTATAAACCACATATACATAAATGACTATGAAAACACACACTATGTCATTAGAAAATAGGTCACTTAGTAGCAGCATTCTTCGCCAGATACTCACCAAAAAAGGATAGCCTTCAAGGCCTGCAACATAACTCTACTCCAGCAGTGCCTTTATTTATTCAATTTATTAGCTAAGCTGTCTCCCATTGGTGCCTTTATTTATTCAATTTATTAGCTAAGCTGTCTCCCATCACACATACTGTTTGTTGACCTTGCAAGAGCTCTTGGGAGTTTTGCTCCCAAGAACAACTGCCAGCTGAGCTAGGATGTGCTGGTGTAACACTTTCTCCAGGCCTGCTGACGGCCAAGCTACCTCACCCTGCAAGAAGCTGTGGTTAGGGGACTGCTTGTCCCGCAGGGGAGTTGGTAACTCATTTTCCAGTAGCCTGCTGAGGAGCTGTCAGGCTCTTGTAACTCTTTGCATGTGCTGTTCCGATGCAATCACACGCAGAATGATCCTTCCATTACTCATCCAATGAAATGTCCATCCCCCAAGGATGCTGCTTGGGAAAGGTTAGTTTATTTGAAGAGGATCTCATAGTGGTAACAGCTGAGGTTAGAAAAATCTGCAAGGAACAGTGGATCTGTTTTGTTATACTACACTGGCAAACACTTCATTAAAATTCAGAGAAATTACTGTTGAGTCATGTGTAATGAAAGTTCCAATTAGCAGCAAAAAGATGATGAAAAAAAGAAAAAATCTTTGGCTAAGAATAGATCCTGGAAGAAAACTCTGAAGTTTTAAATGCTTTGCAAGAATAAATAGATTATGATGCATTAATTTATGGTTTTCAAGTTCTCTATTCACTATGGAGGGGAGAGATTTAACACTAATGCAAGATACAGCTGAACTGGTGAGACAGAGGTGGACACTCACATTATTTGTGAATATGTATTTTGCAAGCTGGTACCAACTTCCATGTTTGCTAGTTTAGCTAGGAATCTGTCCTACTGGCAGGACAGCATCAGGAAAACACCCTTAGGTGTATAATAAATTAAATATAGACACCTTCCACTAGATCAGGTTGCTCAGGGCCCCATCCTGTGTCTATATGTGCATTACATTAGAAAAGATTACATTAGAACAGATTATATTAGAAAAGAAAGATTAAAGTGCAGTACTTACCTGGTCCATTAAGGAAGTCTTTTATTTGCACAGTGATAAGAGGAGGTGGAATACCACTTTTAGCATCTACCTCTCCTGCTACTGTCTGCAGCCAAATCTTGCAGTAATCCAGAGCTTCTGGTAGAGTCTTCCCAGGATCTACACATGATAATCATCATAGTGATTAATTATATTTCAGGAATAAGATGTATTACAAAATGCTATATACAAAATAAACTGGACAAAATTGAGGAGTTTTAAATGTAATATGGTAAATATTTTACTTAACATAACTCGTTTACATAGCGTTTTCACCTATAGACCTATTTCACCTATTCATGCATAGAATAATGCACACACTCATGGGCAAGAGGACAAAGCTCTAATTACAAAAAAATTAGAAAACACACAAAAAATGCCAAGTAAAATATGAGTAAAATACATCAACGAAACAAGATGACTGTAAATAGCAAACAATTTCAGTTTCAGTTAATGATTAAATAATGACATTTAAGGACTCCATGCAAGAGCATCTGTGCTCAAAATGTGCTACTAGATTGTATTGTCATTACTTGGTAGAGAAAATTATAATTAAAAGGTAAATTATAAAGGCAAAAAACCAGAATGCTATAAGAGCTCAGGAAAAGAACATGACAACAGTGCAGTTTTATCATTCCCTTCAGAGCTTCATTTAATAGCTAATCAAGAGCTATTCTTGGGTACCACCTTGAGTGGTGTTCCTTTGATCAGTCTGTAACACTACAAAAGAATATTAAAATTAAATCCATCCAAGGGCTACTCTTGTCTTCATTTTCCATATATCAGACATAGCAGAAACAGTTGGGTAAAAAGGCTTTTTAATCTTTAGGGACTCATGACCTTCATAATGAGCATTCTCAATTCTGGCATTATGGTCTTAAATGATAAATAATCCATTATTGTTTATTACTGAATCTGTTAATTATTGAATGTCTGTCTCATCCTCAACTTAAGGAGATTTTCTTGAAGCTAGTCCCTCCTTTTCAGTCAATTAAAATCTGCTATATTGCTTTGAGTTTTACTGAACTAATTCCTTTCAGGAATAGGATTTACATACTCAGTGCTATAGTCAACATATGGTACTGTAGTATCACAGTCATATGTGGACTTGGTATATAAAGTCAGCTTTGGAATTCGTGTTTCTTGACCTTATCATGTGATTCATATAAAACTTGGCACATATGAACCCTTATGTGATTTCAAAGAACCTACTGAAACCAATTGATCATGACTTTAGATCTATATGGAAAAGATCAAAAGTTAGCACATTCTTTTGTTTTTATTTGATCAATTTTCAGGCAATGACTTTACAGCACTATTTGTATTGTATGGCATATACATTACAGCCTTTTCTTCCCTCTATTCCTGCTACACATTTATGAAGTCAGCTCTCAATGGTTATTGAAGAGCTGCCACTGCATACAACAGATTTGTATGTTTTCCATGGAATTTCCACATTTTTATGATTCTTAACCCCTTTCTTTTAATTACAATAAATAGAGTGGTGTGGTACACTGCATGTGCTATAGTAACTGTTTAAGGGAATATCTTGTGTCTGGCATTTTTCTAGTATACTGAAAATACTACCACCACCACCACCACCACCACTACTAATACTACTACGGTTACTCATCATCATCATCCTCTTTACCACCAAAGTACACATTTTTTCCAAAACACAGATTTGTACCTGTTCTGAGCAAGGATGTTATCTCTGACTTGATCTATAAAATAGTGTCTTATTTTGTGTGGGTAGATCACCATAAACAGCTAACATTCTAATGTTTTTCAGAATATATAGTGTAAAGCATTTCAAAAGTGACTGAATGTTGCTCAGTGAACATCACTGAACTGATCAAATTCACCTCTAAATTACTGTTCCTCTCTAAGTATCAATATAAACATTTAGGTGTACCAATATGGCACAAAACATTACAAAATGCCATTATTTTGTCTCATTTCTGGAAGATAATCATCACATACAGTATATAGCAACCTGTATCTTCCCTGAAAAGCTTTTCAGAAAATCCACTACATTTAGCTGAACACTTGGTTTGTAAAATACACTTACAGGTAGTCTTGTTATCCTAAGATGTGTTTATGTTACTAAATGCCTAATAATTATTTCAAAGCTGTAGCTCCTTCAAGCTGAAAAGATCTCTGATGAAAAGAACTTACACAGCAGAAAATCCCCACATGACATATTTCAGTAACTATACAAACTGCCCTCAGGCCACTGGGAACTGCAGCACTTAAGCACAGAACCAAAAAATAAAGAAATCATGGGACTGTCAGGAGACTTTTGCTCTGTCATGTGTCCAGGGTGTGCAGCACTGTCACCTGTTCCTCACCTGGGGCACTGCAGGACTGCGATATGTGAATAATAAGGACTCCAAAATTTACATATTAGGAACACAACATGAAGAAATCTCAATGCACAAAATTAGCGCAAGTCCAACAAAATACATTACTTTTAACCCAGCACTGGTCTTACTCAGTTCAAGCATTTTTAAGTTCAAGGGAAACTAATTTTGGAAGCAGGAGTATTGTATTGATGATTTTGCATCAGAGGCAATAATATCAAAGGGCATGCAAAGAGTCAGCTTGAGTGCTTCCAAGCCCATGGCATGGAGTCAGTTTGTAACCTGGGTAACAGGCTAGGCTCTCCAACCAAATATGCCAATTTTAAGTTTTTAGGTAATAATAAGAAAGCTAAAATCCAGAGGTTCTAAAATTGACTATGTTTGTGTATATCAAAAACTTGAGGGAAATTCTAAATAATATGTATGAAGGTAAGACAAATACATATCTTAAGGGTCAAAAAAACAAAAGATATTAAAGTATCTTCTACGGTTAATAACAGCACACGCATTTTCACAGGATTAAGAATCAAGAAAAAAATAAAGCAGTATAAGTCAATCAATCCCTATGCCAAAAGCACAGGAAACAGAGAAGCAACTGAATGAAAAAAAGGAATTTTAGAATGAAAAGGGATGAATTCATGATGAGAAAAGCTATTAGAAAAAGGACTCTTGTCTCTCAAGGAAATGATGGAAGCATTCAAAATGTTTAAAAATACACTTGACAGAACACTATAAAATATACAATTGGGAACAATTATGCATCAGCAGGGAACTGGTTCTGAATAATGTATTATAATAGGTCATTTCCATTTCCATTTTCTATGATTCTCCCAAAAATCAACACTTAAATTTGCAGTTATTTGTATAAAGAAAATGCTGGAGAAAACCCAGGGGATGCATATATGAGTAAAAGGAGAGGCTAGAATTACTCCACAGCAAGCCAAGAGAGAGGAAAGAAAGCACTGAGAAGCGAGGAGCAGTGAAGATGGCCAGAAATTTTATCCTCTACACCATGTGAAAAATTTGTCTGTGGCAGCAAAATAAAAATAGTGAGACAACTATCACAGATTCGCAAGACCTTAAATTACAAGACTATGATTTAAAATCTGTAAGACTGAAAAGGTGAAGCCTTCAACAGATCCACATTTACGTTCCTCTCTCCCCTCTAAAAAAACAAAACAGTTTTTTAGCTATTTTTGAATTCATCCAAACACCCAAAGCCACTTATAATCTTTGCTGAGATCCAAACCTCAGTTCTAAACATCACTTTACGAAGTATCTTCCTAAATTTGATTTGAATTTGCAAGCTTTTGATTTCATCGTTCTCCTCTTGGTCTTCTGTTAACAGCAGACAGCAAACCCCAAACTTGTGAGGAGAGCGGGGAGTAAGGGGAAATGAAATCAGGAAGGTGGGATCTTGAAGATTTCCATTCTCCAAAATGTGTCTCTGGTCCTCTTCGTAGCTGCCAGCCAGGCCAGCTAAGGGGGCACGGAGAGTGGGAGGCTTTAATGGGGAGGGGTTCAGGGGCGCAGAGCCCCAGGCAGGGACGGGGCTCCCAGGCGTGTGCGGGGCGGCTCGTCCTGCTCCGCTGGAACGCCCAACGAGCACTGCACTGCTCTGACTTCAATGCATGAATCACAGTTTGGTCTGCAGTCAATTTTACAAGCCAGTATGATGCTGCAATCATCTCTGCGTTTGAAACTCTGAAGTGGAACATTTCTCTTGTTTTCAGAACGGTCTCCACTGGAATTCAAAGAACACAAGTGGAAAAACATTTCTGCTCGCGTACTCACAAGTGCTGTGTCAGGAAGCTCAAAAATGAGCACTTAAAGTAACCTGAGGAATGCACAGTCCCAGGCCAATTTGGTTTTATGGATGGGGGCTGCACTGCTCCCCCTTCATCCGTGACTGTAGATGTACTGGACAATAAATACACCCAGAGGGGAACAGGTGACACTCCAGCAGAACTCCCTCAATGCTGTGCTAGGAACAGCCTTAAATCCTCTCTCTGCCATGCAGAAAGGCTGACAGAGGCAGTGAATCAGGCTTCCCGCCAGAGCCAGCCTGTGCTGCTCTTCATGCACAAGCCTGGAAAAGACTTTCCATTAGATCAGAGGTTACATGTGGTCTTAGCTACTGCATCTGCTCTTCATGGACCCCCTGCCATCAAAGGCGTGGGTGTCAAATAAAATAAAATCAAATAAAAATCAAGAATAATTCTGGATGGCCTCACAATGACTGTTTTTAGCAAATGAGTCGTTGGAGGAAGTGGAAGAAATTCCATGCATAACAGATATTTACTGAGAAATTTCTCTCCCTTGAAAGAACCAAGTACCACAACCTCCTCTTTGAAAGTAAACAAACAAACAAATAGAAAAAAGATTTTTCAAGAGTGCCCAGAGTACAGTGGTCAGGAAATGAGGCAATTTTGTATCTGGATTACATTACCTGAAACAAAACAAATAAAGATTAAAAAAATATTTATAAAAGCAGCTTATGAGATTACATTTGAAACAATTGCACCCACTTTTATTTAAGTAAAAATGGCCAAGACTCTGTTAGCAAAAACTAACAGTCAGCAGATGCCTTTTTTGTTAAATATAGGATGAGCATTTAATAAAAATGGGTCATTTTACAGAGTATCTTTCAGTCTATTTTTACACAAGTAAACTCAAGGAGCAACTAGTCTTTTTAGCGCCACTTATTAAGGAGTTAAAATTTATACTGTTAATTTATTTACTTTGATTTCAAGTTCCTGTACCTTGCAGTAGCATAACTGCAACCAAGCTGCGCAATTACAAAACAATATTGAAGAGGTTTAGCACAACCATAGTAAAACTGAGCTAACATTTCAACAATCTAATAAGCCTCCTGCTTCTACAAATTGACTTGCCAGTGGACTTGGCTATAGAGGAGAGTGAGGAAGCACAACCATTGGCTTTTTAGTTCCCAGGCAGGCAAATGCCACCACATACAGAAACTGGTCTGATGGAAATGTGCTGCTATTGATTGCTAATTAATGAAATAAGAATACAGAACTTCTAAATTGCCTATTTCCTCCAGTTTAAGTCTTAAGTTCTTATTTCTTTCATGTTTCAGAAATTAAGCTAAAACTGAATAACACAGCTTGGAGGAGCCAAGTTCTTTGGATGAAATTTGGTGTTTCAGCCACTGTACAATGCTCTGTCTCACAAAGGGAGCGATAGTTTAATGTGAAAGATTGTGAATTTTATGCTCTATTCAAAACTAATAACAAAATCCTTGTCCCAAATAAAACACATATGGCTTCATAACAGTATAAAATCTTCATTTCTACACAATGTTCAAAGCAGTAAACCATCATGAAGCAGTAACCCTGAATTCTGTCACCAGCCCTAGACTAACTATTATTCTCTTTAAAATTCATGTTGGTACAATTTAAAGAATAATTTCCCTGTTTTATACAAATGTTCATAAAATAGAATGTCATCAAATTACCTGTTAGAAACATTTCTGAAGTCTAGAAAATCTTTGTTGTCTTACAGCTAAACAACATATTCCTTAAAAGTAGACTATTGGGAGATGAGGGATGAAAAGCACAACTAGACCCAGACTATCACCAGGTTTTCTTTGCCTTCAAGTTCTTTCTTTTGTGGAACTTATGTCAACCAAAAAATAAGACCTTCCTAACTTCTCAACAGACTTTTGTATTTGCTTCTGCTTTGCCAGAATTTGAGGGCTGTTTCAGGACTGTAGATTTTTTACTTTTATAAAAGCTGTAAGAAATGGCACAGTGTTTCACAAGACCTGAATCTACGGCTATTGAACAAACAGTATTCAAATCTTCGGAATTTCACACCAAAAGTGATAGATACAATTTTTCCAAATGTTTTAAAACATTCCTAAAATACTCTTATGCAGTGTATATGCCTTACAATGCATAGAATACACAGAATGATTTTAATGGGAGAAATGTTATTAGCATGTTTTGATTGTAATGTAAATATTTCAAACGTAGCTTAACTACGTAAGTTTAACCATATTAGTTTAAGTAATGAGAAAACACCCCCACAGGATTACCAACAAAACTTTATAACAATGTAATTGTACTTTTGCTTGGACAAGTCTCAGGTTTCAGACTGTGTTCAAAATTTGCAGTGTTCTAGGCCTACATTTTTGAGCTGCTGTTCTGTTGCCTATCTCCATCACGGGATGGAAAGCACACAATATTTTCATTAGGTCTATGATTTGGTTGGTTGTTTTTTTGTTTTGTTTTCAAGTTTTCTCTCAGTTCTTACAATCCAACTAAAATATATCTTTTAAATTACATTTTTAATTATTTTAATTCTTTTAAATTAATGTTCTCTTCCCTATTCCATGTTAGATAACAAAGTTAGTCACATGCACATGTATACACATAAGAGCAGTCTTCTCGAGAGGCTAACTGGAAATATGGTTTAGCAACATTCACTGCAATTTAAACATCATTTATGTCTTTTTCCCACTCTCCAGTCCTTGATACACAGAGAAATGTAGGAATATAGTGCATATGTATTGTACAGAAGGAGAGAAACTAACTTGGTTCTTTCAAATAAACATTATATTATTCTTCATATGGATAATACATCTTGTTCAGACAAAACTGTCAGCAAATAGGTCACAATATCAAGAAAAGTTGGTGTTAGTGATGAAATCAACCCCAGAAGCACAATAAAAATGCCCCAAAGAGCTCCTTGTTCTGTATTATATGATATGCAATATATAGAGTGTGTGTAATATGTACACACAAACACACACATATATACATAAAACACATATAGTTCATGGCTATTTTCCCTCTAATACGTGTTAGAAATAAAAAATAGAAATAAAAAATAGAAATTTCTGCTGTTATTAAAGAGGTATGACAACATTAGTCCTAAATGATGCAATTACTACCACAGCAGGTCTTCCTAAACAAAAGACAATAAAAACTTCATTCTACCTCTTTTGCTGAGTGAATTAGTGTGTAACTTGAAGTGTGCCTTAATTTTATTAACTTATTGATACATTTAGGGTGGTGTTTTTAGGTACTAGCACTTTGGCACCCACCACTCAAACTCTTTTGAAAGAGCACGACTGCTTTGGCAGCAAGCACAGGATTCTGTGTGATACACAAGGTACTTATCCTCACACATATCCACACAGGCAGCAGGATGAGACCAGGACTTCTGCCTCACACAATGTCTGAGTCCTACCTCCACACTTTTTCACATTTGCCTGACATGGACACATAAAGCCAAAGAAAAGGGTGGGACCCATTTAAGGCTAATCTTTGGTCTTCCAATTGAACAACCTATGGTGACTGATGAACTCTCAGGCTGCATGTACCTACTATCTTTATCTTTTAGATTTCTTGCCATGCTTCTGTGCTCTCTGATGCACTTTCAGTTTACAAGAAGACTTCATTACAGCTTGTGTTTTGTAGAATTGCTGCCATAGACATAAAGATGATGATAGACTTCAGGAGTTAACTGTGGAAGCAGAATGGACAGAACTTTGCCCAGTTCATTGGTGGCAGCAGTTTGTACCAAGGACATGCTTGAATGCCTCAGACATGAGAAATGAAGGTGTCCTATCGCATCTTTCTAAAGCTTGTGACTAATTTGATGAAGATGTGATCTCAGACCTACTCCAAGCTTCCTTCAAGCTTTGCTTTGTGAATTCTCTTCACATGAATTGCTGCAATGACCACATTTTCTTAGTATTTAAGAAATACACATGAGAATGAAATGAGTGAATCAATTAATGACACAGAGGTGTTTCGTTCAAGGCAGGATAGAATAGGAACAGCAAAGAAAGATAACAACAGAAGAAGGACTAATAAAATGTAGCAGCAAACAAATCTCCCTGTTTTAAGTATCTTCTCTTCCACTGCCTAATCTTTCTCACTGTTTAATCCCTCTTAAAAGCTCCACTACAATTCAGATTTTTGAGAACAGTTAAGATTGCATTTTTCTTTTGCATAGGCACATTATTTTAAAGATTATTTTCCAAAAGATACAATCTCATTCAGCAAAGATTTGGTATAGCTGCACAGAAAAATACACTACTTTTCACAACTGCTGTGCTGGGAATACTGTCAAGGAAAAACTAGCCATAGTTACAGCTCTCATTCAGAAAACAATTTGAAACCCCATATCATTGTGGCTGTATGTTCACCTGGAACTCTGCATACTCATTTACACTTTTTGGGGTAACACTCCACAATGATATATCCCATGCAGTCATTATACCCTGTATTTTGTATGTATTTTGACATCTCTCATTATAAACTTCGCATATGGAATAAAAAAGGCATTTTTTAAGAGATGGGATGTGCTGCAAAACCCTATTGCTCAATTGAGTGAAAATTTAAAATGCATGACATCACTTGATGCTGTTTGAAAGATCACTTTAATTTTTTACAGCTTATATCAAAACACCAGGTGCTTCTACAGTATTTATCTTTACATTTTATTGGTAGGCTAGTATAGGAAAATATTGTGACATTCAGTCATTAAAAAATGCTCTTTATGAAATTACCTTGGCTTACAACTTTTACTTCCTTAGAAAACTTTAAGAAGTTACAGCAATGCAACAACCCCTGTCACAATCTGATAAGGAGAAAGCAATACTAAGAAACAGGAAGAAGAGGTTGCTAAAAGGCTAGATCTTAATTAATTTCTAACATTTTACACACTTAATTTGATTCAGCTGTGAGATATAATCCTAAACATATGTATATTTAGTGACTGATATTTAAAGGTGTTCTGAAGTTCTCTCAGCTGTTTTCCACCATCCTCTAACTTTGAAATGTGCAGTCATGTTCATAGTTATAACCAGGAGTGAATGTTAAGTGCTCTTACCTGTACACTTGTAGTCTGAGGCGACTCCTTTAAGGCTGGCATCAAACACTGAAATTTCTACTTTTTGCTTTCTGTGGTGGCAGCTGAGGAGCACAGAGGGCTGTGATACAACCAGGTAGAGAAAGGGCTGCAGCTCGGTGTCGCCGGTTCCCCTGCGCCCGGGCTGCCGCACAATGGTTATGCCCAGGGCTTGTCGGGCGGATGATCGTGTGGAAGCGTGCAGACTCTCCAGTGACAAAAGACCTGCTTTCCTCCCAGCAGACAGGGGAGGGTTACTGTTCAAAAGATCATCTGCTGTGACAGAAGAGATGCATGGCTGACTGGGCTTCTTGGTATCATGGCTGCTGCCTGAGACTGCTTCTGGAAGGTTCAAGGAGCTTTTACTTATCTTCTCACCATCTTTGTGATCTTGCCCTGACTTTGATTTAGGTGAGGCGGTGCACGAGTACGTCATCAATGAGATTCGACTCGCAGTAACAAAAATGTCAAAGGGAATGAAGTTGAGATTCTTCACGATGGAGGAGTGGCGGGAGGGACGGGCAAGGCGGTGCTGGCTGGTGCCACTGTGCTGCTCGATCTGAATGATTCTGATCTTAACACTGTCGCTGCCAATTCCACTGTCCTGTGCCCCGCTGTAACGGGAGGAAGTCTCAACCGTTCCTCCATCAGCCACATCCATCTTCTTCTGTTCTTGCTTGGAAACCTGCAAAGGAAAATGTTATGTTACCTTCTGATATCCATATCCCAACTATTTCCATTTCAGTCACAGTAAAAAATCACTACATAAACATGATGTCAAAAAAGAGAATTATAAAAAAAAAATCTGCCAAGTTAACTAACACAGTAATAACTCATAAAAACACAGCAGGTGTCTGTTCCAATGAAATGATGACTCACAATAGCTGAAGAGCCAAAAAATATGTGAAAGAGAAAAAAAAATAAAAAGCAAGCAGAAAGGATTTCTAGGCTTAGAAAACATTCTAAAAAATTAAACTTTTCATTTCAAAAACTCCAAAGAATTTATAAGAAATTTATGGATTAATATAAATCCATATTAATATAAACTCATCTGTGAAACAATGTATTGTAAATAAAAGCCTAGTTAGAAATGTTTTCCAATTTTGAGCACTGATGTTCAAAACTGTGTCACTAAAATTTTGTATTGTGGTTAGATGAAATAGAACATAATACAAATCCACTGCACAATCACAAAAAGACTAAATGAAAATTATCAACTGAAATGTATAAAAAAATTTATTGTAGAAAAAATATTTTTCTTAAGAGTCATGGAAGGCGGCTGCCTTATATGAAACACCAAAGTTAAAGGAAACATCAGAACTATCTAATGGTGATGGGTGAGTAGGTGATGGGTATGAGTTCTTAGCTTACCAAGGCCACAGCCACATTGGCTGTGACATTCATAGCGTTTCACACGAGAAATCATTGCATATAGAAATATTTCAGAAAGAAAACATACACCACTGACTAAAAGAATGCAAGAATGACATAAAAAGTTGCAAGGCTGTGTCTAAAGATCTTATAGTCTCAGCTCAAGAGACAGAGATATCCCAAGACAAAGAAGAACTTCATGAAAAACCACTTTCAACACTGCTCATGAAACAAGTAGAAATCCGATGAAGAGCTTGAGGACAAGGTGGTGAGCATATACCAAAATATGTGGCAAAAAAAAGATCTGCAAAAATTCAATAATAACTGATCTATGACTAGTTCCTCAGATTCATATGGAGGTTATAGTCATACACTCACCCTGTATAGCTTCCACAGCATAACTAACACTTCCATCTGTGCTGCTGCAGTACAGTTTCTGCTCTGCTCTGTACAGGAGCTATCATAAGAAATGCCCAACTTGGTCAGATTCATAACCCATCTAGTCCAGTACACTGTTTTCCATAGCACCAGGAGGAAACTACGTTAAGAAATACCAGAAACTCTGTACACTTCCTGCAATCTGCTCCTCCTCCCCAGGCATCCACAGCTGCTGCATGTAGGATGCCAGGGGTATATGTTTGTGTGGTCCTTTCAGTAACCATTTCTGGGCTTCTTGTCCATGAATTCATCCACTTCCTTTCTGAACAGACTGACTCTGTTCTTCACAGAGACTTCTTTGGGGGCAATGAGTTCCAATTATAAAAAAAAAAAAAAGCTTTCAACCATCTCCTCTTAGTGACATTGCTTTCCCCCAATCCTTTGTAGCGTATGCATTGTTCAGGTCCACATTCAGCTTTATTACTGTTGTTATGACTTTGTAAACTATGATCACAGCCTGCCTCAGCATTCTCCTCTTCAGACATGGAAATCCCAGCCTTTTTAGTCTCTTCTCACAAAGAAGTGTTCCAACACCTTCAATCTTTTTAGCCTCCCTTCTCTACTCCTGTAACTCAACTGTGGCCTTCTTGAGTACTCTACAAAGCGCCCAAGAAGCAGAACCACTACAGCTCTCTATAGAAGTGAAATGCTGCCTTCTGTCTTGTTCTCTGTCTCCATCCAGCTGTCCAGTATTTTGTTGGGTTTTTTTTGCTGACACTGCATATTGACTCAATGAATTGAATTTCTTCATTGCAGGATCTATTTCAATAATCTTTTCTTATCTTCTCCACCCAAATGAATCTTCAAAAAGTGAAATGCAAACAGTACCTTAACTTCCTCTTCAAAAGAGGATAATGAATTAAAAATAAATAATTAATCAGCAACTTAATATAGGAATGGATGGCAGTAAATGACTCATTTTTTTCAAATTTCTGCAGTCTTTATGCAGCATTGTATTAGATTCCACATGTACTGAAGAAACTGGGTTATGAGGGAGGTAAAGAAAAGCAGGCTTTTTAAACCTTCCTTTATATTGTGCTTTATGGAACAAAGGGAACATTCCCCTCTCCTTTTCTTTAAAGGAATGAACATACTAGAAAAAGTATTACAGAGGAAATCCTAAAACAGAACCATTAACTAGCTGAGATTTTCTTTGAAAAGGTTTTTGCCAGCTCTGGTTACAATCTTTTCAGATTCACTCATGTACATATTTTTCAAATAACCAATAAAATTCTTTGCGGCTGTTTTCTATGGCAGACTCATATCACTGACTTGTAAATGTGATATCACTTTTAATGCTGCCTCTGTAAAAATAACTAGAGACCATTTTAATGAATCACTACATTGTGAGCCAAGAAATCCTCATTCCTCCTGATATCCTAGCAAAGTCAGGCTATTTAAACCTCTGCCTGGTAAACTATAAAGTGCTTCACCCATATCCTGCACTGATGGCACTTCCAAAATTGGTACAGATGGTTTCACTGCTCATGTATTGAGGACAAGCAGAAAGAAAGGATGGAGCTGAGAAAAAGTCTTGCCATATTATTTCATGGAAATGCTGCCTGTAATTAAGTTGAGGGCATATGCTGCTGAATCCAGGAATTTTTAATTGCTACACAGACATCAGTTGAGTCTGATGAAAAACGTTTTCAGAAAGCATGATTTAGTGGTGAATGACATTCTTATGGTTACTACATGAAATTCTCTTGTTCTCCTCTATGTAGCAGAAATTTCTGCAGCTGACATTTAGGTTATGCATGACTTGGCCAGAGGAAATTAAAATACAGTGAACTAAGTGAAAACCTTCCAGGGAGAAAAGCATCACATGTATATGACAAAGCAGAGGAAGAAATCATAGTACTTCTGGTTTCTAAATGGATCCTCTTTTCTCACACCTAAACAGATTTGAGTTGAAGCCTAGTTCTTTACCTCTTTTTATCATTAAGTATTTATTAAATGTTCTGGTCTATGCACAGCACCTCTAGGAAGGTAAGAAAGTAGCTCTGCCTCCATCCCCAGTCAGACCATAGGTTCTCTGTGCAGACTGCTGCAAGGGTGCTAATTGGTCCCAACTGCTGAGTTTCCTGTTGTGAGGACATTCAACTACAGAAACTTTACTGAGACCCCAAATCAATTCATGCAGGGCACTGAACAGCACTCAGAAGGCAATTTCTGCTCAGTATTAAGCAGGATGGAATATGAACCAGTGCCCAAAAGGTGAAAGACACCATATCCTATTGCGGTTTTCCATGCCACCCAGTTCCACAATGAAACTTTGACTTATATATGGTCTTACCACATATATTATAAAGGTTGAAACACGTGAATAATGATTTGCAAGACAGCTGTACATAACACAATTGGGCACAAAATAAAAGTGCATAAGTATGACTGGAACCTCTTCATCGATTTCAGGTCAGTAGAGCATCAAGCCTTGTAACAATGTTTCAAAGTTAACCTGAAGATATGCCTAGTAATAAACTTGGGCAGCATTTAGGTATTCCTCTAATGGGATAAGATGAGAGGGAACAAGTCTCAGTATAACAACTCCAAAAAGATTCTTTGCTGTATTATGGAATAAATGGGCCAATACTTTAAAGAAGTCAAGAACAGCAATATCATCTTGCTGTTAGTAAATGTAATGGTAACATTTATCATTGGGCTGTACAGTATCAATTCTCTTACTCTTTACATAACCCATTTAAAATGAACAATAAAAGTTTTCTTTAATTAGCTACTGGTGTGCATTAACATGATCATGATTAAACCATAAAAACCAACCGTACATTATTCTGGTCCCCTATCCCATGTGTTTTACATTATTTTAGTTGAAAATGTACTTTGAGTCCCTTTTAAAAGTTCGACCTTCTGCTTTCAGAGAATTAAATGCATATTACTATAGTGGAGAAGATAATGTTTCAGACCTCCAGGCATATATTAAACACACTGGCAGCACATTAGACAAAATGCTTTACTTATTAGATACTTCCTATTCTAAACAGTGTCATCAAAGGCTAAAAACAAAATCCATATAAAAGCTGCACAATGCTTCCACACAGAACCTGTGCCAAAATCCCTGTACTTTCCAGCTAATGAGGAAAGGATGTGTACTCTTAACATATGAATGTAAGATTTTCCAAGCATTCACTTTAGGAAACAGGACTATTGATTCCACATGGCTTATGTTAAATGAAACTGTATTGGTAAAATAACCTTTAAGATATTTGGCATGATAACTATAATTAAACAGTATTCAAAGGAATAAAACAAAAGGGATTTTGGTTCCACAATAGATAATTAAAATAAAATGAAAAAACACAGCATGTCATCTATCAAGATAAATTGTTATTGTTTAAGAACTATTTAAATACTGTTAAAATATACTTTTAGATAAAATCTGAAAGGACTGGAAAAATATTTGTGGTTAAGAATGGATAGTTTGGTGAAGAAAAAAGTATAGGACGCTGAAATTTTAAGCTGAGATAATAGCTTTAAAGCTTTGAGCATAACCAGATGGTATTTAAATCAGAGGTATTCTACAGTTTCACTGTCAGAAAAAGTTGCAATATGAAAAGGTTTTCAATAGCTAGAAAATGCACATCAAGATGATAGTTTACTTCTTAGATCACTTCAGTGCATTTTCTTGTCCTTTCACAGTTATATATCCTGTCAATACCACACACCATAGAAAAGGTGTTGAAAGCTACACTGGTAGCTGGGGAACTGTGGTTAAATCTTCCTTTTCATGTGTTAAGATAGGTAACTTGACCAGCTTAACCTCTTGAGTTCACTAGGGCACATGGCCCATACATCTATGAAGAGAAAGGGCATGGAAATGGCATGTCCTGTAGAACACACACAGATAAGTACATCATAAAACCAAGGATCAATAAACAGATTGGTTTTTTAACACTGGCAAGTAGTCCCATCTAAGGTCACTGCAATTTTAACCAGGTAAGTCTTATTTATCTTCCATTTGTGATCACAGAACTTAGATGGTAGTGGTGTCTTCAAAGTTTTCACTCCATAAAGAGCGGGAATAAAATCATCAAGGTAAACACACAACCCAATACTTCAGACCAACAATCAACACATTTTCCAAATCAAAAAGAAGTGTTTTACAACAATTGGCAGAATTGCCCCACTGTATTTCTTAATCTCTCAAGAATTTTCAGCAATAACAATGTAAGCATGTGCAAATTTCACTATAAATATTTTTGTTTGTTTTCTGGTACTACACATAATAATTCTTTAATTAATAGAATAACCCTAGGCAATATAATCTTTGGAAGTGCAGTCACTCTAGAGGAAAAGCATCTACATCTGCATACTTTTTCCAGCTTCTCATAGTAATTATGGTCATATACTGACACTACTGAAGTAAAATTTCCAGTCATTTCTTAACTCTGATCAAAACCTTTCAGCCAATCATGAGCTCATGCTTCACATTACATAAGTTATGGAAAGACTCACAAGTGTGAAACCACAAAATCAAAGTGCCAATCACATCTGCTCCATCACTGTTGTATGTGACCTAGTTTTATTCCTTTGGCTAAAAAGTATTAATATTTACACGGAAATAAAAATCTTGCCTACTGGGCAAAGCAAGTTACAGAAAAGGAATATACTCCATTTTTGGTTTCTGTTGTGCTTAAACTGGAATTGCAAAGATAACACCAGATAAGTTCTTCCTTTGTGCTAAGTACTTCATCTACTGCAAGGAGAAGTTTCCAGCAGTTTAGAGAGTTAATATATCATTGTTATCTAATGGACCTTTGTTTGCCACATTGCTCATTACTGAACACTCCAGATAAAACAATTTTATTAGGTTTTGTGTAAGAGTTATATTGATTGAATTTCATTCTGACCATTATCAAAATTGTTTTGCAAATTGACATATTAATTTCACATGGAAATATAATTAGACACACATACAAACATATTTGATTATTACATTTAAATAAATAAATAAATATTAAATCCAAATTAAAACTTCAGTCCTACTATTAAATCTAGACAGACTGCTTCTACTTGTATCAATCCAACTGCATAAAGAGTCCTTTTTAATGTAAACTCAAACCTGTCCTCCAAAAGAAAACTATTAAATCAAGCCAAAATGAGGCAACAAAAATAGCAGAGATGTCTGAAGTAGTTTACTTCACAAAAGTCAAATGGGTTTCTTTCCTCAAAGGAGTTTTATTTTTAAGCAGAATTTGTTGCAAAACAAAACATGCCAATTTGAAGTGTAACTGTATATATGAGCTTCTGGACCTACAGAATTACTTCAGATGGGAATTTTTCACAATACTGCATGAATTACATGCAAGTAGTGATGGGAAGGAGCAAAACAAACTCAACTTCTTTGTGCAATGTTTTCCCAGCACTTCGAAAGTACAGTAAGAGCCTACATTCTGTTAAACACTGATGCAAGTATTCATAAATCAAAGCTGTGTTAAATGTTCCAATTGTAACATGGATATCCAAGTGCTAAATCCTTTCTAATGCCAACAAAATTATTTTTTCCTCTTAATACAAACAATATGTTTATTTTGCTACCCTATGAAGGCCAGTAAGAAACTTGTTCAATCTTTTTTTCTTTCCAAATAAAGGCTTTCAATTTAAAAATACCAGGCTGAAATTTGGCAGAGTTCTTTTTTTCCACAGCATTTTTTCATTAATATTTTTTCTAAAAGCATTTGCCTTTTTGGTGCTATTTTTCAAATTTAAATTCAAAATTTAAGTTCATATCATTACTTTTATACCAAAAATATTGGCTTAAGTCACACATTTATTTTAGACATGGTGAGGGCTTGCTCAATTTCACACACTCTTTTCCGATTTATTTTTTTTAATTTTGGGGTCCTTTTTGTTTTTGTTTTGTTTGTTTTGGTTTTAGTTTTTGGTTTGTGTGTGAGGTCTTTTGGTGGGTGGAGGGGAAGGCATTGCTTTGTTGTTTTATTTTTGTTTAAAGCCAATAGACAGCATTTTTCCATGAGAGTCTTCTTGCCTATTTTATTTGGACATTTTCAAAAGCAACAGTGGAAACTTCACCTTGATTTTGCACACGTACATGTGGCATGGACAGGACAATCACAGGGTCAGGCCAGGCAGCAGAGGCTTAGGAAAGGGAGATCCTGCCTGACCAAGCTGATCTCCTTTTATGACAGGTGACCTGCCAGTGATGATTGGTGATGTAGTCTAACTGGGATTCTGCAAGAAGACATTGAGGTGCTGGAGTCCAGAGACAGGCTACAGAGCTGGGGAAGGGTCCAGAGAGCAAATCCTACAGGGAGTGACTGAAGGAGGTGGATTTGTTTAGTCTGGGGAAGAGGGCTCAGGGGAGACCTTATTGTTCTCTATAAATGCCTTAAAGGGATTGCACCAAGGTCAGGGTCGGCCCCTTCTCCCAAGCAAATACTGAAAGTGCAGGAAAACAATCTCAAGATGTGCCAGAGGAGGTTCAGTTTGGACATCAGGAAGAATTTCTCCAGTGAAACTGTGCTTGAGCATCGGAATGGGCTGCCTAGGGAAATGGTGAAGTCACCATCCCTGAAGATGTTCAAGAAACAACTGGACGTGGCACTGAGCACTTTGGGTTAGTTGCCATGGTGATGCCTGGTCAAAGGTTGGACTCAATTATCTTGACCTTGGAGGTCTTTTCCTACCTTCATGATTCTACAATTCTATGACATTCTCTAACATTTCAGTATCAGGATTTCAGTATCAGACTGATTTTACCAGTCTGAGTTTTGGGTCACATTTACATGCAGTTTAAATAATTTAATTATATTAAATATGAAAATACTAGAAATATTCACTTTTATGACTTTCAAACATGAGAGATTTAACAAATTATTTACTCCCATTGGAGGAAATTTGAATATTCTCCCACTGACTAATATTTAACACTCTGTAAAATAAATTAAAAGATGCAGAAGGAAAATGTCAAGTACCTATCAATGACTCAAAGTGGAATTCAACAAAGCCTCAAAAGACAAATTTAGGCATCATTTTCTAAGGGAGGATGAATGAATGTATGAACAATAAAAAGTCATTTTTGTAATGCGGTAAAAGTAACTTGGTACTTGACTTTCATAATAGAGACTCTGTTTTCAGCCTTTTAAATGAGTAATTGTGCAATTGTTTTCTTAATATATATTAGATAATTTATCCATTTAAAGCATTTTAAAAGCAATTAAAATAACTAAATCCACAGCAGATTAGAAGATTTCATATACAGATGTTGCCTAACTAAACAAACTTCATTCTATGTTATTTCCAGTAATAGAAGTCAGATCGAGTCAGACTACATGCCACAAACAGAAAAATCCACAATGCAGGAGTCTACTGTGAGAAATATTCAACTGCTGGCACTACTGTTCACTGAACCCTGTGCTGGGATCTTGAGTGCCTTGGGTTTTAAAGCTGCTAGATGTCTGGAAAATTATCTATCTGTACCTTACTGCATTGTTGTTTTTTTTTCCCCTAGGTTACTACATCTCACCTATATCAACTTCTACCTAAACTGACCTTTGACTAAACCATGTTTCAATTTGTTGAGAATATTTTAAAGACTATCTGAGGAAGTAAAGCACATGAAATGGTATGTGAACTAAAACCTACAAAATTAGGAATTGTTTTTTTGGTAACAAGGCCATGACAAAAATATCCACATTTTTAGCAAGTTGTTTGTCTCAGCCTTGGTGTACAATTCCATGCCAGACTGAATTTGTGTCTCCTCATTTGTGCCTTATATGACAGTAAAACAGTCAGTTTGGGGTCTTGAAGCATCCAAAAAAATAATCCCAGGATGAAAAAACAACAAGCCAACCAACCAAAAAACCTGAGAAAAAAAGTCCTTGGTTTTTTGGCCTGTTCTGTTTCCTCCACTGGTTCATTGTACAATACAAAGCAGTGAAGGAAATGGACAGACCATGGCAGCTCACCTTGGATTAACTTAAACCTCAAAACTGCATCCTAAATCATGCTTGCTGAATTTGTTTAAAACAATTTAAAGAAAGAAAAGAATCATGGCATTGGAGCAGGAATGAAAGGTCCACAAGAGGACCTCTGCAAGCTGTCTTCAGGGTGGGTGACACACGGAGCTGCATCTTCAGGCTTCCCTGGCTGACCACGCCTGGCAGTTCTGCAGCCCCCTCAGTCTCGGTGCTGAGACTGCTCCAAAGCACCCAGCACTCAAATCATGCTGAGATCTGACTTTATACCTCTGGAAAATCAATGGAGAACTACTGTGAAACACATCCTGCAGCAGTCTGACATTTTCAAAGCTTTTATCTGCAGTGCTACCATTCCATTGGAGCCATTCAAATTGTGGGATAGTAACAACATTGAATTCCATTAGCAGACCCAGATACAAACAGTTTACGAAGTTTACTTCTTAAAGGAAAAACACTTCTGACCTTTACATGCTCCTGTATGGTATTACTAAGATGCACTGTAATAAAGATGCAAAAAGACTGCACATATCACTGAATATTGTTTACATATACTCTTTTTCCATAAAAATGTTTTTCCAGTTTTGGGCTATGAAGTTCCTTTCAGTTCACTAACAACTGCTGCCTTGTGGGTAGCTTTTTTTTTTTTAATTAAAATATTCATAAAAATACTTTCCTAAGCATTATTCTAAGTATGATTTTTAACTGGCCATAAATTCATCTGTTGTGATGGGCTTGCTCACAGACATACCTGGGAAATAACCCAGTGAACCACTCAACCAAGACCAGTCTATTCAGAATTTACAACAATGAATTTACAACAATTGTACAACAACAATTGATTTAATCAAAATACAATGGGTAAAACTTCTAGATGGTCAACATGTAATGTACATTTATGTTGTGTGGAGAAGGCACTACTGCCTTTATAATGAACTTTATAAAAAAATGTACAACAGTTATGTGCTCATCTCCCATTGAAAAAAATAATAGCTTGGCAAATAATTTATTTGTGATTCTGAATCTCTCCTATTCTGTTCCTGTTTTGGAAGGCAAAGAATCAGCCAAAAAGGATGATCTGTAGAGACCAGATAGTTTATCCTAGCAGAAAAGCAAAAAAGACATACAAACTACTGCAAAGAAACAGGTGAACTAATGCAAACATACAAACCTAATTATCCCTGTTAGTTCTGTGAAGAAAAGAACACCCAGCTTTCTAAAATAATGTCTTATAACATCACTGATCTTCAGACAAATATCAGTTTTATGAAACTTGTAGACAGGATCCCTACTCAGTAAAGCTAACAGATTTTCAGTTTTAGGGATTCTTTAATTCAAACAGCTCTCCAGTAGTCTGAAATAATCGTCACTGCTAACTTCTGAGAATACTTTACTTTACTAAGTCATTATTCCTCCAATGTTTTGATGGAGAAAGTTAAAATTAGTGGAAACCTTTACTTAGGATGAGTCAAGAATGAAGCTTCCAGTCTTGATTCATACAATGAGTCACAGGTAATCTGGGGGGAAGGTACAGTCTCAGTGAAATGAAGATCTGGAAATATTGCCTAGGAGCACACACTGAGGAAAAAGAGTGCTAATGTGCAAGATTATTAAGCAAACCCATTAAGCACAGCAGAAACACTGAAGCTGCATACCATGTATAAACTGAGAACTTTTAAAATGTCTTCTCTCTAAAAAGGTACTGGCAGCCAATTATCTGCAGAGATAAGTTAAGGGAAAATAGAAATAGCTGCAAATCTGAATTTCATTCAATACATGTTATTAACTTCATATGCATGACTCATATAAATCTTTTATCACAATCACAATCTATGATTTAACCATTTGATATAGCAACCAGTAACTCAATCAGAGGGAAGCTAGCTGTAAAAATGAGAGCATTGACCTGCTCTTTAATCTCCTCCATAGTCATGAGAAACACTCTGCAATGTAAATTAGTGTGACAACTATCTCCTTTAGCTAAATGGGAATACCAACAGCACCAGATTGTACCATCCTTATCAGAGCCACAGACCTATGCAGATACTTTGTAGCCCTGCCACCATAGCACGACACTGCACTAAGAATTATTCGCTGTAACTTTACTAGATTGGCTTTTGTGATAGGTGGCAGAATACACTGAACATATTAGAAAGAAATTAAATACAGCTAGGCTCTTTATTATCCTTCCACCCTGAACACTGTGTGTCCATGAAGAAACACTACTACTTTCTCTGTCCCACTCAACCAAAATTCAGTGCAATATTCAAATGTTCCAGACAAGTAGAAAATTATTATTACTGACACAAGTGAACTTCCCTGCAAGCAAGACATAGAACAAAATGAATTGTTGGGATTCAGATAAGCTCAGAAACCCATAAAATCCCAGAAATTAACGCTGATGACCAGGGGAAGAATATTAATATTCAGACACTATTGTCTACCTATGGAATCTTCAACTGAAGTGTAAAGTTCAAATGATACTCTTTCATTCAAAATATCTAATTTTAATTGAGGTGTCTCAATATTTTCACAGCACGACTATGGATGCCATTTGTGCAGCATTGCAAGGGCATGAATGAAACTGCAAAGCAATTCAAAGTGTTAAACACACCTCTTGCTTAGATATGAAGTGTAAAACTGAATAGTGCATTTCTAGAAATTCCAGGTTAACACAGAACTCAGATCTTCTGTCATGAGAGGCTTCCACTGTGAAACCTCTGTGCACATGTGTGCATCCACATACACGCTTATGTCCTTTTGAGTAATCCTCACGTGTTTTGCCTTCAGGTCTGCAAAATGGACCCTTCCTCAAAAGGCTTCCTACTTTAGTTTTTTAGTTGAAAAGTAAGATTTGAAGATTCTTAGAAAAAAATACATCCATTTTCCCAGTATAAGAACAGCATCTAGGTTTCCAGTGCAATGAGAACATTTGCTCATATGAAGTATCATGAAGTACTGCACAGTCCTTCAAAAAAGATACCTCCCCACTGGTTTTGGCAACAAAATCAAATGATGAGACAAAGCTTCCTAAGAACGGAAACAGGGTATGGCAATGACTCAAGATACTGGCAAGGACTTTATTTTGATAGTGTCCTTGAACTAACCAAAATATCTGTTATTTTCAGGAAAACATCCGACAAGTGGCTGTGTGGGAACCCAAGTACTGGTAAAGCTACCGGGAAAATGATGCAAGTATTATTCAGCTATTCCAGCTAAGGGTTTTTATTGGCACCCTCAAAAAGTTACACTTTTGGAACTCTGACACTACTGAGTTACAAGATTATGTTTAAAACACATGAACAGCTCAATGGTAAATATTATCTATCAGAAGACGAATGTCATATACATTTCACCAGATTTAGCCATTCTACAAATTTTAACAACTCCATAAAGCAATTAAATCTAGTAAGTCTACTTACTATCTATTTTACTAATCTATGAAACTAATCTGTGAAACAATCCTTACTAGGAAAATGAAATTATGCATGGTGCAAATTTTCTCCATCAACTCTGTGCACATGCATATCTTAAATGTGCTAACTTTTTTTACATGCCTTCGTGTTACTATATATTTGAAAAAAACCACACAAATTTATTTGTACATCTTCCTTTGACATGTCAAGGTTCCAGGCCTTTAACATTAGCAGAAATATAAAATGTATACCACCTTATTAATTTAAAATTCACCATACTACAAAGCTGCTACTATGGAACACAGATTCATAGACTTAGATGAAACTGATTTAGATGTCATTCTTTCACTAAGGTATAATGAATAAAACTACTGATTTTAGACTGGGTTTTTTTGTTTAGTTAAAAAATTATATTTATATAAATTTAGTTCTAAAATTGCTGAAGTATAAAATACAGCTAATTCTGCTCAGCATACCACTGCTTGTAAATGGTATGAGGATACTGTTGCAGTTCCAACACATGCAAATTAATTTCACAGGAAACAGGAACCACCTAACTCTCAACAACTCAACCTGCACTCTCTGGAAAAGTTTGATCCATTTGATGTTATATGCATAAAAAGGCCACACTCTTCTATGTTTAAACTCACTACTAATTAAAAGAAAATTTATTCATGCAGGTATTTTTGTCACTTTTCAAACAGTATAAAAAAACCTCATAAATTTCTGACAGAACAGACAAATGAATTTGTGAAAAAAAAGCCGTATTTGTTTCCTGACAAAATCTCAGGAATGAATAATTGAATGTATTATTGTATTAGACAGTCTCAGATGACACAACATTACCTGAATGTGAAAACAGACTATAGATGGCTGGAAAAATTTTAAAAAATAGGATGGAAGCCAATATTATCACCAGCAGTACTCAGAAAATTATGCCTCCTTGCGTAATAAATAGGATAGTACTAAAGTGGAATTCTGTCCTAAAGAAAATCAATATGGAACTAAGCATCATATTTATCCCTAGGTGATCAGCTGGTCCATCACAAGGGACTGAACAGTGAATACTGCCTACTACTGAATAACAGCTTTCCCTCAGTGGCAATACCTGTTTTGGTTTGTCACCACACATTTTGTGGTTTTTTACAAAACAGATGCAAAAATTAATTAATTGAGACCTCTATTCTGCTTTCTAATTTTGCTGAATATGAATGAATGAATATGAAATATTACATACTGTTTGAGGAAGACTGACATACAGGGTGACTATATTAGCTTTATTTACTTCTAAAGATAGGTTAAAATGCATGAAAATTTTGTTTCTTGTGAGAGAATGACAGGGGAAAAAATTGAGAACTCTTCTCATAAAAATAACCATGGAATTTCAAATCTATATTGCTCACTGCCCACAGACTATACCTTCAATTAATTCTTTACTGGCTTCTATTCCTTCCCTTTATATTTCTCATCGTCCTCTTTAAGGAAAGAAAAATCTTATTTTGCTTTAAAATGCAGGAAATTACAAAATCCATGTGTTTATAATTCCTGTCAAGGATCAAGTTTTCCACCCTGCCTAGCAGGTGATGTTCCACGCAGGGAAGAAACCCTGACTGGTGCTGTCTGAAGGTGATGTTGCCACAGCATCAAACTCTTCTGTGTACAAGCACAGATGACTCAAAGGAGGAGATTAGTCGAGATCAAAGAATGCAGGACCCTCAGTCTCACCCCGTGTGACCCAGCACTGCAACCTTCCCCTCCTCGTCAGGCGCTTGAGCAAATCATCTCTGTGACACCCCCAGTGTCCACACTGTGAGAAAGCCCCAGCACGGGCTCTCTCACACTTCTCTCCAGGCTCAGCCTGAGCCACTGCCCTCCCTTCAGTGATTCTGTCCTGCCAACAACCAATTATACTTGCAACTTATAGAAAACTTATAGCAATTCTTACACAGTTCATGCTTTTCTAATTTTTTTTCCCAAAAATGATCCATTATGATTTCTTGCATAATCTAAATTTCTTACTAATCTAAACAAAAATTTGACTTTTGAATCTTTTTAATGGCACTATTTTTATTATTTCTGAACACTTCAGATTATTTTGGTCAACACATTAAATGATCAGAAATGGTGAAGTTTTAAATTAACTTGATGTACCATTTGGTTATTATTTTACTTGGATAAGAAAGCATAATGATATTGAAGGTAAAGATAATAAAAATAATTCACAGATTACCTTCAAAATATTGCTGGCAGGGTATGGGATACAGAGATTGGACAGAATGTTTATGTCTTTTAGACTATTTCACTAAGAGTAGTATGAGACAATAAATGCAATTCATTGAGCAGACACAAGAAGTGCTGGCTCAGATAATCAAGAACTGTAGGCTAAGAAGAAAAAAGTGGACTGAACCCCCACTTGCACTTAAAACTCATTAAAAATTATTCTATCCCATTGTGCTCTATTTTAAAACATTTGGAAAAATAGCAAAAGAGAAGACAAAAAATCCCTAAACTTGGAGTCTTTAACAAGTATTGATGAGAACATAGAGAAAAATGAACACTTCAAGGATTTTGTTTGCTTTTTTCTTGTCTCACTGTAACATTTTTATTTTGCTGTTACAATTGATTTTCCCCAGAAGATAACAACAACCCCTAAGAGATGTTTTCCCATTAGATTTGTTCCAGCATGGGAATCTTTAAACAGTATTCTAGCAAAATATTTTTATTTTTCCTTTCATTAACAATAAAAAAATTCCTTTTGTGTTGAAGCAAAGAATATTTGGAAGTATGCTGTTTATGAAGTTCTTTGTAGATTATTGTATTGGGTAAATTCCTCCTCAGCTATATTTTACGTGAAACCTTGATATGCAAGAACATCTTTTCACCTTAATTTAAGTGGTCACAGAAACCATTAAGGAAAATATCACAGAAACTGGACAAGAATCATGAAGTGCTTAAACAGCAATTGGATACAATTTTCCCTATTTTTTTCTCCCACAGTTTGTTTGCTTTTGGACATCAGAAATCAGGAGGAAAAACTGGTTTCTTTCTAGCAAAAAGGAAATATACTTTGAATCTGTAACGCTAAATTGGGTTTTACTATATTAAGAATTCTTTACTTTGTCAGTTTAATATCTACCTTATTTAACATGTTTGTTGATCTTTCTCAAGTACATAAGTCCAAATACTTATTGAAGAGACACTTCATTTGTAAGATAAAAATTTTCCTACATATGTCAGAGAGAGACTATGAACACTTTTTTACCCTTTAATTTTGTATTTGCAGATTCTAATCTTGAAGATCTTTTCAAAGAGCCATTTTCATTGCAACAATTAGTTTGAAACATTCTTTTTTTCCCTTGTAATTCTAGGAGAGAAGCGAAAGGTCATATCTTGGCAGCAAAATAGATTTTCCTTTGTCTCCTACTTCTTAATTTTCCCTTTTCACATTCTAAGGACATTACAAAGATTGACATGAAATGTCAATTCTTCCTTATCAAAAATTTGTGAGCTTTTAGGTAATGTAAGTTGTTGTCTTTTAAAAATCCGTCTGGGACGTACAAGGCACAGTCTCAATTTGAAGCACACAGAAGTGGCCTCACTGTGCAGGAATGAAAGCACAGGACATTTCCTAACTCCGGTGACACAAATTAGAGCTACTTTGGGGATGTAGTTGTGGTACATGCTTAGAAACTACAGCTTTCTGCAATCCTTCTCAAAACACTCAAACGTGAAAACACTTCTCTGGATATATTCTATTGTTCCCAAATCCATAAAAGCAACACAGTAAGAATAACCAAGCCTAATTTTAAGCTAACCCTTGTCAAGTTGCTTGAGAATCGAAGTATTTCAAATCTAAATAATCCAAATTTTGTTAATTTTTCTTTACTTTGTTACTTCATTTCTGGTATGTGAAATTTTACATTTTATAACCTAATTAGAAGTTTTATAACAGCTTACTCTTTGAAATGTACTATCATTAAAAAATGGAAGGTACAGTTACTAACTATTCATGAGAAAATGCAGTCCACAAATCCCAGGTCGTGAGATTGTTGCTAACAATTTTATCAATAATATGAACATAATAATTCCAAACGCAATAAATTCATGATTCCTCAATTAAGGTGGTAAAGATCCACCAGAAAGTATCTCATAGTCCAGGACATCCAAGTTATGGTACTACATGCTGCATGACCTGCTATTCCCCGGAATGAAAATTCAAAGCTCTAAAACATGGGCAGACATTAGACCTGATCAGTAATTGTGCAAACTACAAGAAAAACAAAATTCTCTGAGAAATATTTTACTTGTCCACATTTCAATACCTACTGGTTTTAGGGCATTACTAATACCATAGACTAAGTTTGCTCTGTTTTCACTCACTACAACAAATATCAAACGCATAATGCAAAAAGTTTTGAGACCTTCAGGAAGTTAGCTTTAACATAGCATTAGCTTTTTTAATGTGCCAGTACATTTTAGGATATCAAGACATACCTAAATTCAACTGATTCATATAAAATAAAAAAACAAGACTGTTTTGGCTCTTTAACACTGATTACCTTAGATTTCAGTAATAAAAAGACAAAAAATAAACAACTTCTTCAAAAGAAACTAGCAAATGGAATGCCAACTTCTCAATGTTTCAACATACTAAAAATACTTCCAATTACACAAGCTTTCCATAAGAATACTATCCAGTCAGTACAACATCTGTACAACATGTGGATCTGCCATTTCACACTTCGACTGTCTGGCTTCTTAAGTAGTATTATCTGGAACTTGTTTTACCAATTTTCTGTTGTCTTTTTTTCTAAGTAAAATACAAATGGAAAACAATTTTATGCTTGTTTAAAAAAAAAAAAGAAAAATCATCTTTCACACAACTAATTAATAGCCTTGACTAAAGTGTAATTAAATTGCTTATCACTCAAAAGTTTGCTCTGCTAAAGTATCATCAGCAAGAAAAAAATGCTATAAACTCCATTAGCTATCATTCCTTCAAATTTTATGTTGTGCAATTGTAAGAGCACTTTTTACATATATCCTGCTGACCAGGTTCTTTATCTTACAGTGAAGTTACAGTAACAATAGGTTGATGAGAGTGCCATAAACAGAAATAAAGAATATAACAGTCCTACTGAGTCAGAACAAAGACCTTCTTAGACTCCTATTTTCTAAAAGCAGATATAACTGGAAGTTTTGAGAAAAAAAAAACATAATTAAAGAAAGCACAGAGAAATACTTCTTTAGCATCATCTTGCAGACTTCCTGAACCAACATATTATAGGACTTTAAAATGTATCAGAAAAGCTTTTTAAAGCCTCATCTGCAGCAATTGAGAATGACTTCTACCTTCTGCAAATATTACTGCAGTACATCCAATGTCACAAATCAGTACACAGTCACATTTAGCCAGGCTAGGAAGGAATCAGCTGCCATAGATGAGTTTTTTACACCTTCTCCCTTTTGGATGCTTCTCAGCTATTCATTAGTTCACTTTAATAGTGTATTTTTTATTACTCACTCAAGCATTTGCCTGACTTGTTTGGATTATCTGAGCAGACAGGAGCTGTATTCCCCCAGCCTTGCCCATTCTTGGGTTGAACAGAATTAACATTCTGCTCACTTTGAAATATCCAGTATTTATAGTAGTTGGACTCCAAATATAGTTTTTGTGATAAAATAACAAAATGCAAAAGCTGAAACAATTTTCCCTCCCCTCTAGTAGTAACAGATTATTACTCTGGAAGATTATTATTCACTTATTCTGGAAGCTGGTGGGTTGTTGCTGCAGTTTATCAGGACACAGGGGTTTGCCCTATGGAACATGTCACACCTGCTGGTGGGGTTTACTCAGTGACTGGCCAAGTCTAGAAGCAGAATATCATCGGCCAAGGTGACAAACCCTGCTGCAGCTACTACTTACACAGCCTAGGAAGAGTGCTCAAAGGTCAAATACCTAAAAGCAGGCTTTAACAAAGCAGAAAACATCAGCCAGCAGCTCATGCCTGGAATTTCTGAAAGAAAACAAAGATGTGCCCATACCAGGTTTCCCCTGTTTTGCTCAGCACTTCCCCCAGGTGAATGACAGCCTGTGCCCATTGCCTATGGGCTCTGACTGCAAACCATGCTTGGCATATGTATCAGCTATGGAGAAAAATTCCAATTAGACACTTCAAGTCCCAGATCATTCTTTGTGGGACTCCTTTGCCAGCACATCTGAGTCCATATTTCATCAGCTCAGTTGTTAAATGCAGTTGCTCCTGCACTTTATTAAGAAGATTTTTTTTTTCTTTTTTTTTGGGGGGGAGAAGATAACTTCTTAAGCATCAAATTTATGCAGGACCTACTGTATTCTAATGGCTAGCAACATGTAAATATAATAGCAAATACATTGAAGAACATTGAAGAATGATTGTTCACTGCTTAGGCAAAAATAAAAGAATGCCAGCCAGGGGCAAGGGAGGTCTGAGAGGGATCCAAAATAGGAACAATTTTTTCATTTCTATTTAAACTGTGAGAAAAATATTTACGTATTTTCAAAAACTCATTGTCGGGCACTGCATTTTTCTCTGTAATTAAAAACTTGCAAATAAGCATGACTGAATGAAAAGATGATGAGTTTGGCTATTCTTTCAAGAAAGAGCTTATGCTGTTTTTATTAGTGTATTAGATACCGATCTGAATTTAAGACTGTAGAATATCTATAGAGTGGTAGCCTATGGAAACATGCCCTTGGGCTAGCAGAAAATAAATAAGACTCTATAACCTCAGAAACAGGGATGAGGCAAAGTGAGCACTGGCTGAAAGGCAGGTCTCAGAGGGATGTGATCAGTGGCACAGGGTCTGGTTGGAGGCCTTTAACTAGAGATGTCTCCCAAGGGTTGGTACTGGATCCAGTCTTGTTTATCATTTCATCAGTGACTTGGATGAAGGGGCAGATGCCTCCTCAGCAAGTTCACTGATGGCACAAAGCTGGGAGCAGCAGCGATACCCCAGAGGGCTGTGCAGCCCTGCAGAAGGACCTGGGCAGGCTGGAGAGATGGGCAGAGAAGAACCACCTGGAACTCCAAGGCAAATGCAGCTCCTGCACCTGCTGAGGAACAATCCAAGGCATCAGTACAGGCTGTGGGGTGACCTGATGGGAAGCAGCTCTGCAGAGAAGGATCTGAGGGTCCTGGTGGACAACAAAATAGCTTTTATTGGCCAAAAATGCCAAAGGTAGCCTGTGGTGCATCAGAAAAATTATTTTGAGAAGGTTGAGGGAGGCAGTCCTGCCCCTCTACTCAGCTCTGGTGAGGCCTTGCTTGGAGTGCTGTGTCCAGTCCTGGGCTGCTCAGTACGTGAGAGATGTGGAGCTCCTGGAGGGAATCCAATGGAATGCTATGAAAATGATGATGGGGACCTCAACTATGAGGAAAGGCTGAGGAGCTGGGCCTATTTAAGAATGACTTGAGAAGAGGTGTCTGAGACAGGAGTTTGTCAATGTCTATCAGTATCTAAAGGGAGGGTTTCAAGAGGATGGAGCCAGGCTTTCCTGGTGCTGCTGAGCAATAGGACAAAAGGCAGTGGGCAGAGAGATGCACAGAAAATTCCACCTGCACATGAGGAACACCTTCTTTACTGTGTGGGTGACTGAGCACTGGAACAGGCTGTGCAGAGAGGGTGTGGGGGTCTCCCTCAGTGGAGATAGTCAAGAACTGTCTGGACACAATCCTATGCCATGTGTTCTGGAGAAACCTACTTGAGCAGGAAAGTTGGACCTGAGAATCCACTGTGGTCCCTTGCAACCACAGTCCATTCTGTGACTGATTCTGTGATGGAGGGGATAAGGAGAAATATACCCTAGGGAACAGAAATGAGTGAATGCTTTCAATGCACATCCTCTTGAAAATATTTCAGATGTTTCAAGTTGCCTTGAATTTTAAAAAGCACTCCTCTTCATCTAGAGCCATAGTCCTCACAGAGATATTGTGAAGAAAAAGTAAGCATTCGTAAGTACGTTTTTTATTTTTTAAGGAAGATACAAAGTAACTGTTTTTTGCATTCAATACCTTCAGTGTAGATAGTTATTAGACAGGAACAATTTTTAGGACAAATTTAAAGAAATTATTTTTGTATTTTTACATAAATTCTTTTTTCAAAAGTCTAGCCTTAATCTCAAGCCTTTTGGAAAGTAAATGTTGATAATGATCCCAGTAGCCATATTTGAGGAGTGTAACATTCACTGACTTGCAGTAAGATAAGTTACTCATGCATTCCTACACTGTCAACAGCAGACCAAAATGTGCGTTGGTTTATATTTAATTTCTTTTTCAAAGAGGAGTTCTTGTGTTTTCTGCTTCTAAATGATAGCATGACAAGTAAGTCTTGCCAAAAATCTCCAGGTGTTAAGTGATGGACACCAGGAAACAGATTAGCCAGATGAAGAAATGAACTCCTTGAAAATTCACCTGTTTTATCACTGATCAGCAGTAAAACTAGTTATCATTTATACTGGAAATACTTTTACCAGAATATTAAAAATTCTTCCAAGAAGGAGGAAATGTGGCCCTTTTATTGATATTTCACCTATAATATTAGATGTATCACTGAACAAAACCATTATGGCATTAATGGCATTTCACTCTCATATGGGCATTTCATTTCCTAGCACTTCTGTTTCTGTTCTCCATGTGTAGGTATTATATGTTCTTCTTCTAAGAATTTGGCATATATTAATTTTGAAAAAGTGAATAATTACAAAAAGGCAGCAACATTCTTTGCCCCTCAGGTAATTTATCAAATACCACATATGTGTCCTTACTCCAAAGCTGTCAAGTAGATCAAAGCAATATTCTTTGCAATAATGGACTATACCTTATGAAGAAATCAGTACAATAGGCCCAACTGTACATCAAAGATTTATAAAACAGTATAAAGCTAGGGCTTATAATAAGTAAAAACACAGCACTGGAGACCTGGCATGAAACTTTTTACAAACATTAAAACACTTCAAGAAAAAAAAAAAAGATTTACATATAAATCATCACTTTTTTGATTTTTTTTTGTCTACGCTTCTCTTTACAGCATTGCCCTGTAAACCACCAAATACAGTCCATTTGGAAATCACACCTTTAAAGTTTAAACAAGGGGTTGCTACTTTGATGACTGTCATGCCTTACCCCAGTGTGACTGCCTCCTGTGATGTGAAGACTGATCCTGAGGACAGAGTACCAGATAACAAATGCTTTGCCATTATCAGAGTTGACCAAGCTCAGGCAGTTTTCCACAACTGACTTTTATTCAACCACTCAAGTGTGGACTGAATGGATAGACTGAGAGGATAAAAACCACACTGGGCCACTAAAACCAGAAAGTAATGGTCAGTGTTCCAAAGTATAGCTAAGCTCTAGATGGACATTCCTCAAGGTTTGATCATGTTTATTGTCTTTATTAAAGACCTTGGCAATGACACAAAACATATCCAAAGAAAAATGACACCAAACTGGGGGGAGCTGTTGATACACTGAGGGGTAGGGGCTGCCATTCAGAGGGACATTGCCAAAATGGAGAAATGGTTTAACAGAAACCTCATGAAGGACAAAGTCCCCACAAAGGACAGAGTCCTGGACCTGGATGTGGCACTTGTCATGGTCTACCTGACAAGGCAATGATCAGTCAAAGTTTAGACTCAAGGATCCCAGGGGTCTTCTCCAATCTAAATTAGGCTGTGAATCTGTGAGATGGTAAAATCTCAAATCAAACACTGGCTGGAGGCCAGTGCTGCAGAACAGCTTTGCAGAAACAAACCCAAGAGTCCTGGTGGCCAACAAATTGAACATGTGATAGGAGCCTGTCCTTGAAGTGCAGGAGCATTTACTGAGAAGCATTAGCAGCAGCACAGCCACTGGATCAGAGGTGAGATGATGAGATACTTGTGGGTCAGCATCTGGAGTACTGTCCTTAGCTTTGAGCTCAACAGCAGAAGAAAAAGACTGACAAACCTGAATGGGCAGGGGATCATCAAGAGTATTAAAGGATTAAAGAACATAATTTATAAGGAGAGGGTGAGAGAGCTAGGTTTTTTCAGACAGAAAAAGAGAAGGATAAGGATGATGGAGGGTCATCCAATTACTGTTTCCATTTACTCAAAGCAGGGCTATGAAAAAGATTACGCCATACTGTTCTTGGAAAGGTATTGTGAAATGTTGAGAGGCAATGATTTAAAGTTTTATCAAGCAAAATTCTGAATGGATATGAAGACAAAAATATGCCAAAGCAAGGGTAATTAAGTACAGGACAACTATCCAGATGGTCATTCCTCTGAGGTAAAGAAAGATTTGACTGAACAATACCCTGAAAAGTCTAATCTAGCTTGGACATTAGTCTTCTCTTGAGCAAAGGAATGGTTTCCAGAAGTGTTTTCAACCTAAATTACGCTTTGAGTCTTGCAATGAAATAATATGCAGGTGTGAAAAAGCTATGTGCAGACTCTTGATTTCATTCACTAAGATCAAAACAGCAGCATACAATCAGTATATGAATTTCTTTCTGCTGACTAAGGAAGAACCATAAGAACAATAACAAATGTGCATATATTAGAGTGTGGGGTGGCTCCACTTAGGCACCTAGAGCTACACAATACTGAAGAAGAACTGGACAAAAAGTAACCAACCAATGGATTTATATTTCCAGTATAGTAAATCCAGATGTAGTTCTATGGCTTACTGAAGACAAGGCAAACACCTTGAGCCAGAAATATCCCCATTATTCATTACAGGAAGCCTCAGTGATGCAAGGCAGCAGTGATGCAAGGGAGTTACCACTGAAGAGAAAGTAAGTATCTCAGGATGTAGTCAACAAAAGACTTTCTGAAATTTCACAGCAAATTCCTTTAAAGTTTTTATAATCCAAGTAAGTCATGAAGCACTTCTGCACAAAGCCAACTCAAAATTTAAATTCTTGGCACCTATTCAAATCCTCTGATCCTGTCCATTCCACTGACAATGGCAAAAACAGCGCTCTGCAAATAATTTATTGAAGATATTTCTATATATAATTTACAGTATTCATCTCCAAAAGAGGCCCTGTGTCTGTGAAGTAAATCCAAGGAAAAGAAAAATACACCGCATTTCTTTGCTACATCTTTCATGTTTCCCAATGTTAATAAAACAATGTCCTTTATTTCTCTCTGTCCTTGGGAAGTGATAAAAGAATGGGGGGTGATGTGATGCCTAGATTAGCACAAACAAACAACTTCTGGGGTTGTTGACAGGGTGAAAAGAGAGGAATGTAAATAGTTTGGCTGCTGTAGAGCATTCCTCGCTTCCACCCAGACTCACGTGCAATGCTGAAACTGTGAGATTCAGGAAAGAAAGGAGAAAATCTTCTCCAGGACTCCCATTAGCCAGATTCTTGGAATAGCTGACTGTGTCTTGCTCAATAATTCTTGCCCTAACTCCTGTTCTTATTTGTGAAAGTACCTCAATAGGTCCAACAGCCATTCCAACAGAGTTAGTGCTTTGTCATGTATTAACTCCTACTATTTTAAAGATGCTGTCAGCCTGACTAGATTCCAGGTTTTGAGGATAAGAAATACTTTTTTTTTTTTTCTCAGGGCAAAAGTTTTCCCAATCTTCTCTTTTTTCTTTTGTATCAGCCCAGAAGTGTGAATTAAACTTTCCAGCCTGTCACAGTGATTTGCTTTCTATACAAACTGAGGTATCAAGTCCCAGTAATAAAGAATGACAAAGTTCAAGAGATGGCTGCTGATCCCTAATATTCCTGACAAAAAGGAGAGATTAACTGTTCAGATGAAGGACCCATCATGATGTACCCATCAATATTCTTGTTAAAGAAGTATGAAAATATTCAGAGGTGGATTGAATCTTAGGCACTTGAGTCCCTAAGACAATTAATGAGAGTAGTGGTTACTAGGCACAGAGAAAATGTTATAGTTTGCCAGCTTTAGTGAAGGACAGTGCAGCATGTGAACTCCCAAGAAAATACCGAAGATTCGATAAAAGTCCCACACCAAATAATCTCAAAAACCTACTTCCCAAAAATTTGTTTCCTTCATCATTTATATAATTCTCCTTGTACATTACATAAGATAATTCTCCTTGTACATAAGATGTTGCAGAACCACTATAATAAATAATAGCATTTACTGAATAATATTCTTGTTAACACTTATTCTATTCTTAAATCAACATCAGAATGCATTTTGAAACTGACCATACAAACCACACAATCCACGTATTTCCTTCATCTATACACTTTTTTCTAGATGGTACAAACACCTGCTCAGAGCTACAGAGGTTTGCAGATGGACTTTTTAGAAATCCAGGGAAAAACTCACCTCAGTGGTGCTACTGGAAGGTTCCAGTCCAACCATATTAGCTTGTACCAGATGCTGAAGAAGTTGCACTTGAGCCACATTGAGGAAGAAGTCCAAATTCGTTGTCATATTCACTTCCAAAGAATGACCACAGACCAAAATTTCCTGTGAAATTATGGGAAAATACTAGGTAACAGCTACTGGGAAAATAATTCTCAGCTTCTGTATAACTGTACTGTGGTTCCCTGCTGTAGTCAATACTTAAGATTAATATAACATTATATAAAGTATGGTCTTAATTATTAATTAAGTATTAATTAATTAAGCATTACTAATTAATTAATTAATTAATTAATTAATNGGTGTGTCATGCTTCTTCTAAAGGATGTGGCTTATTCTTTGCATGGCTTTCAACAGCAGAACTGTTAAGGCAAGCTATGCAAGAAAAGTATCTCATGCACAAGACCTTGTTTCCATCTCTTGCTGGTATCAGTGGGCTGTCAGAGTCCTTGGCAATGATTCCAACTCTCCTTTCCTTCCAAGAAAAAGATGGACTTTTATTTTTTTTTTAATTTAAACACAAACTCTGCTTGATTTATAATGAAATCGTGTTGGAACTCACTGATAGCAAATCTAATTGATTTCTCTTTGCCTGTAAGCCATTCCTAATACCTTGGCAACACTAGCTGAATAGCCACTGTTTTATTGCTGGTGTCTAGCACAAATAAAGACCTTCACCAGTGTTGTCAAGACATAAAGAGATGAAAAACAGAACCAATGCAGAAGGTCTCATGTCTCATGAGAAGTTTGCACAGTGCTCAAGCTCTAATCTAAACTAGACCTCTCCCTTCATGATGGAATGTCATCCAGGGAATAGATAACAAGAAGAATGTATGTACAGAAAACACTGAAATTCTTGAACATAAGCATTAGCAAAGCTCAAGTTTGTTTCTTTTTTTAACTTGAATAACTTCTATGCATCCTAGCCATACTGGGGCTTTCTATTTCTTTTTTACATTCAATGATTTTCCATCTGCCCCTCTGATGACCCTTTACACAAAATGTGAAACTGTTGATTTCTTCTCTCTATGCCCTCTAGCTTTTATTTTCCAACAATGTACACCCACTGCACATTGCAATACACATTTAGTACCCTTTACACTCCTGTACCAATCTTGCTCTTCCCAGAAGATAGCTTTTAAGGGAAATTATCTGTATGAGCTGACAAAAATTTTCTGATCTCTTCCCTACAGAAAATGTTCTTGAGCTACAAACCAATGCCAAAAAGTCAGCCAATACCTTTTGTGTGTAACTTGCTGCACTTATCATTAACTACCTGAACAAGACACCAGTAAAAGTGATTGTTAAATCTCAGTACCTGGAAGTACCCATAGCAAAGGTAGGGAAGTGGATGCTTAGTGGCTACTTGGGATCTCTGAAATCAGGCTAAGAGAACTCAAATTAATTTGAGTTCTTATTATAGATATTATAGATCTATATTATATATCTATACATAGATATATATTATAGATATTATAGATATATATAGATATTATACAGATTGCATTTTCAGGTTTCTTTATGAGAAGCTTGTGAATACAACATTTTGTTAATGTTGCACCTCTTCTTAACACCTTTCCGTCACAAAGTTTTAAAAAATATTGCTCGAAATCATTAAAGGTTCCCCATTTTTGGAACTGAAAATAGGTTTATCTATCTGTGGTTGGACTGCCTTTAATATCAAATGCTATAGAAAAATTCTTTCTCCAGCAGAGAAAGAACATTTCAGCTTCTGACCTTTTTCCAGCCAGCAATTTGAAAACACACCTGAACACTTCAAATGGTGGAATGGTAAAATATTCAGATCACCCACATATTAAAAGCCGCACTATTTCTGTTGACGCTTTGTACTAACCTCCGGGTGTAAGTTCTCTGTAGCATCAATTTTTGTAAAAATAATCGCAGGAGCTGCAGTTATGCGAACGGTGAAATCTGTTAAAATTGGAGTTAAAATAGCTCTCCTTTCCTGATGCCGCCTTATGCTAGGAAACAAAGGGAAAAAAAAGTAAAGATAAATTACATTATAAATTGTAGAGAGGCAAAACCTTTCCATATTATTCTTTACATCCAGCACACAGCAAAAAATTTCTTCAATACCAGTTTGGCATTTGATTGCTACCTTATGATCATTAATATCATTATTGGAAATCATATTTATTCCAGTCCTGAAGGCAGACTTCTATTTTCATTTCACAGGAAAAGCATTTCTAAATATTTGACTCTTCAACCCATCTCCAGGTAGACAAGTCTGACATTTGACATTGCTTCTTCTCCTGTTTAATGCACCATACACAATAATTTAAAAAAAGATGCAAACTTTATTATCAGTATTTTTAAAAATTGCCTGAGGATGCCCTTCACTTTATAAACGGCTGTTCTGAATTTGTGCATTAGAAATCCATGTTGAAGAAATATGCACAAAACTGACACAAAAATGAAATATGTGAAAAATTAAACTAGCAAATCCCATGCAACATTAGGACTCGCTCATGAAATTAGTAACTATTGTCCAAGACGTTCAGAACCATTTGAAAAACAGGGATGTCAGTCTTCCTCCACCCCTCGTGTCACTGCTTATTCTTGGTGTTTTTCAGCTAAATATAAACATTTACATAGCAAGAATATTTGTGTCATTAAACTGGATAATTGCATTTATTTTTCAGCCAGGGGTCTAGTTTTGGGTTTTTTGTTGGTTTTTCCTCCCTTTAACCAAGTAGTAAGCCCAGAAGCACAATGTTATATATGGATCACTAATAGCCTCTGACAACACGTTCCAAATGGCCAGAATCTTCTGGGTCAGGTCAAATAAACTATTGCCACAAAATGCCATCTGAGAGCCTCTGATGAGAGAAAAAATATATAATGAGATCAAGATGGTGTTCAGCCTCTAAAAGAGGATACACTTCAAATTCCAGGGAGACTCCTTCCGTCAAAATAGTTTTTGATATTCTTTTTACCTATTACTGTTTCTAGCAAAATCAAATACCTGCATTTCACCAAAGATAATTCTAAAAATCATCATAAAGTTATAGGTCTGAAGTAAGTTTTGCTATGCTTACCAAATAGAAAATTGTCAACTCTGAAATGATGCAAGTTTAAAAAACAAACTACATGGCCTTAGATAAGAAGTAAAAAGATCCATGTAGAACTCTTCATCAGCATTTTAGTTACATGGCACTGTATTACTTCTAATTTTGCCACCTCTAATAGAGACACGGCAGGTCAGGCATCAGCGAAAATCACACAAGTGAGGCAGACACGAATTATGCAATAAAGATTTAGTCCCTACCATCAGCTGGAGTTATCCACGTTAGTGTTATTAACCAATGTGCTTATATGCCTGTCTCTGCAGACACCGCTTGACTGCATGAGGAATAGGTACTGAAATCTCTTGATTAAGAAGGGGCATTGAGATGCATAGTGTGGTAATGGTTCTAGAGTGGATTTTGTAGAAAAGCAAACAATCTCAAGTGCTGATGGTTTGTAAGCCAAGAGTTAGGCTGGATATAAATTAAATAGATATCATATCCTGAGGTGGAATTCAGTCTACTGCAAAAGATACAAAATTCATACTGCAAAAGATACAGAATTAATTTTACTGCTTAGGCTATTTCAATTTTGATGCTTCAAATTCTACTAATAATTTTTTAAGGGTCCTCAAAACATGTGGAAAGAATGGTGATCTATAAGGGAGTATTATACAGGGGAGATAAGCTTTAAAGCTTTTATATTTATTTAGGACAACAGTATACAGAAGTAAAGAGCAGATGCCACAGAGTTAGTATTGGCAGAGCACAACTCTAATAAACTTTTGCCTCAAGTGACCCTCACTGAGGAAGCTCCACACTACCGTAAGAAGTGTGCAGTTTGCTTAAGCGCAAGACAATCAGTGAGTGGAGAAAACTACCATCTTACCTTAAAAGTTAACATTTTGCTCAGCTATATCTCTGTTGATCTCTAATGATGGCTTTTAGAGCAAGCTTAGTCTCATTACATCGCCAAATCAGACTTGTTAGCAGCTAGTGAAGTTCTTCAACCTGAGAAAATGGTCTTGGATTTTGAGCCATCACCTTCATTTTAGATTTAAATCAAATGATTTTCTACACTGTTCTTATTTCCCCCTCTCAATGGGGTAAGAAAGAAATGCCTTTTCCTTTTTCAGGACAATGAAAGAGCTAAACAACAGAACAATTCTATGAAAGAACATGCAGCTGTACGTATAGCTGTATGTCTAGCTATATTAGAAAACTTCTAGTTGAAGTTTCTTAAAATGCTAGTAAGTGTAATTTTAATATATGAAATTGTAAAAGCAAGTTATTTGTGGAACCTCAAACCCTCAACTGGCTCTCTTCAATCACTGATCAAATTATTTTTCAGCCTCTGTATATTCCCATTTCTTAATTTTCTTAATTTATACTAGTAGACACCCAGTACACTGCATCTTAAAGGACATTTTTGGTAATATCTATTGATTACTGCTTCATTTTATTTTATTTTTAAAATCATCCTTACACGCTATCCCTGTCCGGCTCTACTTACTACTTACTGAATTTCTTGTGGGTGAATTTGAACCTCAGCCAAATCAAGTATTAGGAAAATAATTGTAAGTACAAACAGAAGGCAAACAGAGCACAGTAAATAGTGAAGGGAGAGGATATGAGAAAGAGCACAAAAGGAACAAAGAAACAAATTCCACTTTGAATTATTGAGTCTTCCACACTGCACCTAAGTGCAGCGTTAACTTAACACAGGTGTACACCACATGAGCTTATGAAAAAACTTGATTGTGAAGAGCGTAATGATGGCTCTATGTCTGCAGCACATTCATTCCGTGGTTCATTTATGCATCTGTTATATATTTGTCTTGGAAAAAAAAGGAAAAGCTAGTATTTTTAGAGATGTTAAAGCAGTTGATCATCTACACTTAAAAGTAAGTGCATTTGAAAGACCATATGCTAACACAAAGGAACAAGGCAGTTAAGTAATTGTGATAAGGTTTGGAGGTGCCTCAGTGCAGAATTTGGGCTTTATCTGCACGATAACAAACTCTGGTTATGGACCACAGATCCACATTGTGAAAACTCTGTCCTCAAAGGCTTACAATTTACGTGTAAGAAAAAACACACCCACAAACAGGGAAGTAAAAGTGAACTACTAACAGCAGCATAAATAATGATATCCACACAGTGGCAACCTGTCATGGTTTTTATATTACAGTATCAGAGAAATTAGGGTTTTTTGAGGATTTGAATAAAACATTGCAATAACAACGTGTATGTTCACAGAAAACACTTTTATAACAAACAGGTATGAGCAAGGAAGTGCCTGTTTGAAACACTGAGTGCATCAGTCTCGGTGACTGGCATGATGAGGTCTGATGAGCAGGAGTGTAGAGGTGTCAAAGCAGATGAAAGAAGACACAAAAAGGGAAATGGATAGACAGGGGCTCTGGAAGTACCAAAAAGCAAAAACATCTAATGATTAATACGACAAAAAATGTTGTGGGAACAAGAGAGAAAAAAAATGTGAAGAAGAGGATTTTGCAGTGGAAGCAACAACATTTGATTACATCAAATCAAATCATCAGTATTTGATTATATCCAGTCAGGAGCATGTTGAGTTTATGCAGAGAGGAAGGACTGCCAAAGAGATGCTGTTGCCCTAATTAAGGAGACACGATGATGAAGACTGGATAAGCTGAGAAAATGCACATGTAGGACTAAGTCCCACTATTATGACTCTAACATAGAAAACACTAATCAAAATAAACAGAAAAAATGGCTAGTAACAGTTAAACATAACCTAGATAAGAAATTTGGAAATGTTTACCTTATTATTAATAGTATTTTTTCTTAATAATACTTTATTGAATCTAGACTTTGAGCCCTTATATACATAAAAATTCCTAAGTCAGGGAGAAACTTGTATACATTCAATACATGAATAACAATAAAAGCACATTTGCACCATGTAATTTTACTAGCTACAGAAAGATGAATCCTCATGGACAATTTTGTGATGTGAAAAATTAAAAAACATATTAGCATGAAATAGGCCACATAGTCAAAGTGTTCTCTAGTACTGTTGAGGCATGCAAAACGTCAAAAGATGTTATTTAAGACAGCATGTTAACTTGAGACTTATGAAAGAATTTTCTCTTGCAAGCTTCCCATGGAGCTGTTTAAATCAGCTAATCCCTGATATACAAGTGTATTAGGAATGTATTAGGATATCTAACTGCTAAGGACTAATTCACATCCTTTTGGCTCTCTGAGGTGTTGCAAAGACATGTCACATGGCAGTAAAATAACACAGCAACATTTAGTCGACCATCCAATAACCAAAATTACAAAATGAACAAGTGCACACTACCTAGCTGTAAAGAATTACTGCTATTGTACTGTGAGACCTCAGTAAAATCAACTTTTATCTTACGAAGAATGTTCTGTATTAGTAAAATGAATGCATTTTTTGCTGTGGATTAGTAAAAAAATAAAACACCCCATCTTACTGAGAAAGGCTTTATATGGTACGAATACAAGCACAACTTCAGGTACCACCAAAGATGCAATTAAAATAAATAACTGAAAGAAAGTGCTTTTCATTTTATTCCAAAAGATTCAAGGGGAATGCCCCTACTTCCTTACACAAAGATCTACAGACCAATTTTTTTCTGGTCTTTCTCATTAGAACTTGGCAAGCTGCCAAGAACTTTCCCAAAAAGCATGAAAATGAAAACTATTCAAAGAAAAATCTGCAGGAAACCTTTCTGAGGATCCTTGCAGTGGTATTTTGTTCAGTTTTGTACAACAGATCATTGGCTCCCTGATGTACTCCATGAGAGCTGTTCCAGATGGTGGTATGCCAAGGACAAAACTGTAACACAGTATATTGCCACACTCAATTCATTACCACACGGAGAAGTAATGCTTTTAAGCTGAATTATTATTTTTTTAAACAAAGTTTATTCAGGCTGCAGGAAGCAGAAGTTGCTGCTGGGAGCTGTAGAAGGATTGCACAGGGATGGGGGCGAGGCCTCAAGAGAGGATATATTTCTTTATTTCCTTCAGGGCTGTTGTTTTTTCCATTGAGTGGAGGGAGAGGGAGGAGGAGATCTGCAAGCTGAAAAAGCAGTTTTCAATCAAGAAAACTTCTTTCGGTTAAGTACTCCCAGCTCCCCACATGCTGTTTGGTAAAGGGAATAAATGTGGACAGGTTTCATTTGTACATAACCTTATTAGAACTGTCTGACTGTTTCCAGTATTCTTTTTATATATTACACCATTAGGGAGCTTTTTATAACATCTATGGTGAAGTATAAACATTTCATAATGGAAAGAGTTATGATCCCTGCTCCTCAGTACAGCTCAGTATCCAGACAGTTTTTTCTGCAGACTGCATCCACCCTAGCAGAGTTCCCCCATTCTCCCTGGGGTGACCTGCAGGGACACAGGAGGGATCACACCAGCATTTCACCATCACCCCTCTCGAAGAATCTCACGCTAAACACCTGCAAGTATTCAACAACTTCAAGGATGACAGCTTGCTTTCCAAACTGCAATGTAAAGGTTGGGGGGGTGGGACTCAACCCTTTAACATATTAAGTATTAGAAGAACTGAACTCCAGAAATAGTGGTGTGCAAATTCAAAGGATTTACTTTCAGAGTAAAGACTGCTAAAGCATTTGAATGATAAATTATGTCCAAAGCCTTCAGATACTTGTTTGTGTGATATCCATAAATCTCTTACTCACAAATGTTTGGTTTTCATGCAAATTTTTAAAACTAGGCCAATTTACCATTGTAGATTAAAATACAATAAAATTTACTTCAAATTTTTTGCAATTTTATTTTGAAATAATCCAGTAATGCTTCTACAAGTGAGAGTGGAAAAGGAATGGCTGGTATCTATGCTGAAGTTTTCTGTAAAGCAATTATGAAAAACCTGGATATAGGTCGGATTATATACTGCCCCACATAGCATTAAAGTATTACAAAAATGAGGGAAAGATTTCAAAGTAGAATCTTTAAACCTAGTGATCCTAATACACCATAACACTGGGTAAGAACAAAGAGAAGTATAATAAAACCAAACAAAGAAATTAACCCTAAAATAACTCAGCAAAAATCATTCATTATGTCCCAGATTAAATATGTCTAAGAAACTTAAAGAATTCTAAAATTTAGAATCAAAATAGATTAAAATTAGATCAAAGCATAATAGGTATCAAAATAGGTATCAAAATTATATTAGAGCACAAAGCTTTTGTGGTATTTGCAGTTAATATTAGGATTAACTTAACCCTGGAAACAGTAAGCACCATGTAAAACACACTGCAGCCACCCTCTTGGCACATGCTGGGAATAGTGCCATGGATGGCTGAGTTCAGTGCAGGTTCTTCCAGTTCTCAGCACATCACCTCCACAGGTCAGAATAAACCCAGATACAGAAAAACTGCTAACTAAAAAGCAAAAATGCAAAGATCCTGGAAAAACTGTAGTAAATACCTAAAATTTAAAACCAAAAGGGTAAGAGAGCATTCATACTTGAAAACAAGCTGGAATTAAAATTCTGTAATTGCACACCAGAAAGGAAAACCTCATTTATTTAATTACAACTGTTCTAAATTAAAATTCAAGTAGAAGATTCATTCAAAAGGAATTTTAAACCAAACATACTTATTTGTATTCTAATAAAGCTTCATTTTGGAAGTCTGCTGAGGAATCATGTCCAAGCTTATAGGAGAAAAAAAAGAGCACTCAAGATTATCTGCAACAGCTGCTTCCCCTGTCCTATTAGCTTTTCAGGAATCTCACCAAATTTCCTATCTGAATCTATAACCATAAAGCTCAGACCCAGAATGTGCTGGCAGTAGGATTTCAGTCAGCAATAGCAAGGAAAATGAAAGCCCTCTCTCAGTGGCTGGTTTTGCTATGTTAGCTTAAGTTGCAAATTGGCTGCATGTCCTTTGGAGATGAATGTAATCTTCTTTTTCAAGAAATTCCAGTGGATGTGGAATTATGTGACAAAGAACCACACGGGGAACTTGTCCAACATCAAGGCCCAGCCAGAAAGTCATATACATTTTTTAAGGCTAGGACTTGAAAATTAAAAACCTCTATGGAATTATATGAGTTAAATAAACAGTTAAAAGACAGGAAAGAACCAGGTGATCTTATAAATGATGACCAGAGTCTATTTTTGTGTTAAAATTTTGTATCTGCACTCCTGTGATTCCTTGTCATTTTATCATTTCTTTGGTTAGAACTGTTTTTCCTGCCTTCTATTTTTCAGTGATAAACTGGAATTTATTATTGATCACTGCTTTTTTCCTGCACGCTCTCCTCCAGAGTGAGCTTATCTGCCCTCTTGGCCTTGCACCAATACATCACTTACAAAGCTCAGTCTGTGTGCCATCCTCATGTAGCCTTTGCTACAACTTGCCTTACTTTCACAAAAATATGACTCCTCTCATCTCCCATTTTTCTGAAAATTAAACCAAAAGTAGTTATTTCCAGATGATTCTGCCTGTTTTTCTGTATCACTTTTGGAAACTCATTCCTAAATTCAGACAGGAATCATATTTTAGGAACCATAAAATTATGTACACATTTCATAAAAATTAGATTGCTTCTGCATGAATTAGATAGAAAGGACTTTTATATGAAAAGAAATAGCTAAATGTCTATGCAAAAAGGCATTTACTAGCAGAATTCAAAAAAATTACTTTTGAAAATTTGCTCTGGGCCATCAGACCTTATTCCTGCCAGTTTGAAAACTGAAATCTGCTACATTAAACTACTGATATGAATTTTTAAGTATAAAAAGTACACTAAAACCAAAATAAAAATTTAAATTCTTCACAAATAACCAATTAACGCCCCCCCTCCCACTTTTACATTTCAAAACTTCAAAATTTAAAATAGCAGGCAAGTGTATGCAGGCTTTGTCTTTCAACCACGTTTAACCAGAGGGTGGGGTTTGTGTGCACATATACAATACCCAATAAAGGAGACTCAGCTGAAATATCTCATTCTCAAAATCCATCTGGTTTTAGTTATAGAAGTGCAAAAACCAGTTCAGAATCAATAGGAAATGTTCTACTTTATCCCTCTCTAATTTAGAAATGTCTAAACTGGTTTTACTCAAGCTTTGTAAAAATACAAACAAAAGAAGTTTAGAAAAAAATGAAAAAAAACCACAACCACCACCAAAAAACCCACATCCTACACAAAAAAAACCCACCCCAAGACAGAACCTCCCATTGCTTATAGAGACTGACAAGGTGAAGTCTTAGCCCTGGAGTTATTTTTATTGACAGACAGTAGATCACTTGGAGAAGAGCTTATAATGGAAGCAAAGGTACACAGTAACTAGACAGTAACTACAGTGTAACAAGAGTAAAACACATTTTAAATATGTAATCCAAAACTCCAGGGAAATGTGTTTGTAATGAAAAGCAAAATCAGTATTGAACCATTTGATCCAGGTATACTGTGCATGCTCTCTGCAGCGTTTGTGCTACATAACTGCAGAAAAGAGTAAGTTTTTAAAAAAATCCTTACCTACTGGCCATGTTCCATTCAAGTGCTGGATTTTGAGAATTTCTCTCAGTCTCTGTCAAAACTCCTCCTTTTCCATTTTCCTTCTCTGGTTTCAACTGATTCCAATAAGCAGTACCGATGTTGATAGATTGAAGATCTATTTGATATTGTCTGTCCTCAACCTCTGATCCAGGATCTCGAAGAATTCCTAGATTTAGTGCTCTCCTGTAATGTCAAAAAAAAAGAAAAGGAATCATTAAAGGTCAAAAATCAGACCAATCAGATATTTGTTAAGATCCAAATTAACAAAATGAAGGTATCAATTTTGCCATGTTTGTCTACACTAAGCATTACTTTCATTTCAAATCTTAAAAAACACCCATCTGCCTCTTTCCTATGGAATGCAATGGGAGATCTGCAAACGAATATATTCCTAAATTTAGCCAGATGTACCAAAGTTGATATGAGATCAATGGATTGACTTCACTGCACTTCCAATACAAGCAGCCTTGTGGGGAAGTAGTACTGATTCATATCTACTGAATGGATAAAGGATGTCATATTTAAGTCCTCAAAAAGAACAGCTACACATCAGTATAACCAATTGTCCCACTGTTTAAATTCATCAAAGAATAAAAGTTAAAATAACATTCCAAGATGATGGAAAAACAATTCAATCCTTTTACCATTCTATTTCAGCACAGAGCTTTTTAAATAAAATTCTTTTAACAAGTGAGAAACAAGTATTTTCAAGTGAATTACATTTCTTGTGGATTCCTTTGAAGTCTATTGCGTTAGTTTTTACAAAGTATTTCAGTCCTGAGCTGAATTTTGGAAACAGTCAGACTCAAATTTAACAAAACCTTCAAGAGCCATTAAATGAGTGGGGGCTGCTGAGATCATTCAGTTTTACCTGTGACTGGTAACAGAGGTGTCTCCTACTGCCATTTGTCTTCTGCTAATGAGCACTGGGAAATACTAAAAAAATTATCTTGCCCTTTTGATATTGGGAACAATACAGCCTTCTATGCACTGCTCATTTGATTGTATAATAAAAAAATCACCATTATACTATCACTGTTTTTCAAAATAAAGGAGCAAGGGAATCTAAATTTTTTTTCTCTCCAATCTATGATCAAAAATTATAGTCTATTTTTATTGATTTCATACATCTGCCTTGATGAAATCCCTTATTTGCATATGACATTCAATCTACTGTTCTGTTCAAGATTGTTGTCTTGGGCCAAATGATTTAGTATATAGCTGCTGTCTTCACAGAGAAGTTAGTAATTCTTCAATTTGTGTGAATTTGATGCTAATAATCTAAACATAAATAACTATTAAAGTAGCACATCCCAAACTGCAAACTCAAGAGTACAGAAATGAAAATTATAGGTATGCAATCTGTTTTAAAGTGCAATCCCAGCACTGCCTAAATCCAAATAACAGTTGAAATTGTTAATACACTGCCGTTGTCCCCAATGGAATATGTTAACAATTAAGAAAATTAAGTAATTAATCCTATGCACCCACAGAGGCATGACAGGAAAGCCATTTTGATCAAGTCATTCCTGGTGAGCCAGTGTGATGGCATTGTTCAGTAGTCCCTGTAACTTTCTTAAGTGCTTAGCAGAAACACAATGAAAATCTGTTATGTCAGTAGTGGCATTTCAAAATTAAATGTGGTTTCTTAAAACTTAAGAATGTGTTTGTCAACTTTCCACACACAGAGACCTAACCACAACCACTGTGCTTTTTATTAGTCTTTCTAAAGCATTATTTCATCAATATGAATGCAGTATTTGGGTTTTTTTAAACCCCACCACAGTAGATTATTGTATGAGCCAATGTCTATTTTTATATTTTGTCTAATACAAGTAAATACTGGTTTGGTTTTTTTTTGTGAAATACTACTTAAAATAAAGCACCAAACTACGTATTTTTGGAGATCTGTTTATGTATATAAAACAGAACAGGATACCAATTTCACTTGCATAATGAATTGCTCTCTCACTGTTCTTCACAGTGAGCATTTCTCATTTCCTCTTTTATGAGCAGCTTGATAACCTGCAATAGGCTCACCTAGATATTCCTTATACTCATTCAACATAACCATGACATTGTGAACCAAATTCCTCGAGCACAATGCATCTGTATGCACTAATCTGAAACTCCCCACTGTGACAATGGCTTTCTAACCCTCACAAATTTACTTATTCAAACCTAAACCACAACAAAATCACTCTTTTGCAAAAATCTTTAGGTGCAGCAAAATATACAAGGGTATTATTTTAACACAAGGTACTCATGTATTGTGTTGCTGGTATAACATTTGTCCATCTTTTTTTTAATGTACTTTGGGATATTACAGCCCAATACTTCAATATTTTCAAGATGATATAAAAATTCACATTTGCATTCTGTTCCTCCTGCTAACGACCTCCTATATATAACACGAACCTCTTCTGATCCTTCAGATACACATGTGAAATGCAAGCAAACTGTTTCTATAGATAATCCATCTCAAGAAACACATATTTTACACATACACATAAAATACAAATATTTGTAATTAATGGCTTTGATGAAGCTCATGATCGCCTTCAGAAAGTGCATCATGCCAGTTTTATGCAAGGAGCAAAATATAGCCTTTTCCCAAGTAATATATATACAGGCATTTACACAAACCCTCATTCCTAATTTCTCATATCAAGCATGTACATACAGGGATTTACATAAGCACTCATTTCTGGTTTTCTGTATCAACAATTTTCCTAAGTATGCCTCCAATTTTGTAGTTGTATACTTCCTAGAAGGATGAAGGTAAGTTAAACCACAGCAAATCTGGCCTGCTCTTAAGTACACATGCTTTGCATGAACCCTGAACCCTTTGAAATCCTTGCAGCAAATAAATTCAGGAAAACAGAGTAAGCCAAATTCAGGACTTCTCAATCTCCAGCATAACTGATGTTTTATCAGCTGAAATGTACTGCAGAGGTTACAATTTTAATTGCTTCCCTCTTCTGAAAACAACTTCACTACCTCGTCTTTGGCAGGTGGTGCCGAATACAGCAGTTGGTCAACAATACAGCAAGATCACAAGCAACCAAAGACAACCATAAGCATGTAACAGGAAACACAGGTTTAAAGCTTTTCTTTTTTTAATTTGATTTAGTCTGGATCAGACTTTTTGAATGTTCTTTTAAAAAGCAGTTCATGTTGAACCAGTTTATACATGCTGCTGAATAAGCATAATTCTGAGACCCACAGTAAAGGAGTTAAATTTATTCACTTATAGCTCATCTGAGACCTACAAAAAGCTAAACAAGACAGGAAACAGCAGTTAAAGACTATAAATTATGTAATAATTAAGAAATATTTGCAGACTTTACACACAATAGCTAATTTTTATTAGTACTTACTGGATCTCTGTGTGCACTGATTTCTGCTTCCAGGTATAGAGATAACGAACCTATCTACCCAAATTTCAATTTTTAAAGGTTTTGCCTGGTGCCAAAACATCCTTCCTATCGTAACTAAAAAAGGAAACAGACAGCAAGCTTGGATAAATATATATCTCTATCTCATAGGGGTATAACGTGTGACATATATGTAAAAGGACCCCCTCTTCTTCTGTTTAAGCTTGTGAAGTCCCAGGCTAGATGTAGTCTGAGAGCACCTTCACTGCCTCTTCCCCAATTCAATTCAATAAAGTTTCCTCCTTGACAAAGCCACTGAATGTATTGTACCAGACAGGGAAACTGGAGCAAGTGTTTCTTAGGGACACAATGGACTCCATCTGGAATGGGGTGCTACAAATGTTAAGAAGGGCACAGAACAAAAACATGGTAAACTGAGAGAATCTCAGTTTATGACAACAACACTGACCTTTGAGAATGCTAAGCTTCTATAAGTAAAACCTCAGACACGAATCAGCTTTTCAAAGGCAACTACTTTTTCTTTTTTTTTTAATTACACCAACTAGATGGTGTAATAGATGTCTTTTTGTCACAGAGATGTTAAGAATTGAGTCCTTGGGAGAGAAACAACTTTCCCAACATCACACAACATACAGAGTCATGATCTTAGTACTAGAATAAAAAAGATCCTAGAGCATGACTTCTCATGATGGAAGTCCTGGATGTGCCTAAATTTGGAGACATTAAAAACATTTATTTGTGAGGAATAGGGAAAGAAGAATGAGAAGCGAAAGAAAAGAACAACACTGGACAAGAGAAAGGATTATGGAATCAGGGCACTTAGGCTGAAATTAAAGAAAAGAAGCAGAACATTCTTATGTTGCAAGAAGAGAGGAGACATCCCTAGCCAAGAAGAGAAGGTCCCCACATGATCCTGGGTACATATTCTGCCATACTGGGTGATACACACATCTTCCAGGACAAGGGTAACCTCACCTCTGCTTTCCCACTCTGCAATCTGTCCTGAGGGAGACCTCCTTGTGGTGTAACAAATAGTGTTTTATGGCTGCCAGGATGTTGGAAACAATTTATTTTAGTTTGGATGAGTAGAGCAGGCTTTCAAATGCCATCAGCAGTAAACTCCAGTTCCCACTGTTTCTGCCTCTTTTCCCCAGGAACTATGCCACACATGACTGGCTTTATTGGCAGCTGCTCCTTCTCCCCTCGCCAGCTCAGCCTCAGAATAACACAACTACTGCCCCATCTCCACAACTGCTGGCAGCATACTCTGGATTGGGTACTAGCAAAGTTTTATTCAATAAAAATATAAACTGAGTACACTCAGGCTACTTTGCTTAATGCTTTTCTGAATAGCAAGTTATACTGTTGATTACAGGAATCTGTTTAACAATGAAAACTCCATTCTGTCTGATTAGCCCCAGTGTTGTGATCTGCACAGCCAGATACATCAACATTATCTACAGAAGATAACACATGGCATATGTCCTATAAGTCAGAGTGGTTAAGGTACCTGGGTTCATCTTCATATGTGTAGGACTCTTGCAAAAAGAAAACATCAGTGATAGTTCTGTGAGCAAAATAAAAATGACCAACCACTTCTTAACATTTACATAATGGTCAAATACGTCACATCCTAATGCGCAAATAATTCGCAAAGGAAAAAATTGTTAATTGCATTCTAACTGAATATGTCTTGTAGTCAAAAACATTCAAAAGTCCTAGTGATGATTATCATTTTTGTACATAGGCATAAATCAGCTGAGAGGCAGTACTTGTACATTTAGTATGTTGGGAAAAAAAGGCCAATAACTGAAACATATGCAAAATTTTCTTCTGATTGCACTAGACTACTTGAAACAATTGCTACAGGGATGCAAAAATACAAGTGTAAACAAGCAACTTTCCTCTTTTTCAAACTGATGTTGGATAAATGTCTGACCTCTATCTCTTGGGCACTGGTCCCTTTTTTGCTCTGTATACCTACAAAGGTAAGTAACACTGAGAAGAGAGGAACTGATAAAAATGTTTAAAAAGCTAAGGCAGAGGATAAGACAACAAATAGCTATAAAGATCATTAGGTAACACAATGAATTCCATGTGGGAACCCAGTACTTTCAAATCACAAAAAAGATTATTCAATTATGGATAAGCGTGCCCTAAACCAGAGTTCAATACATGAATGCCAAAGTGCCTGGTGAAAGAAAAAACAACTAAATGTATAGAACAAATGATCTACACTCAGTATCATCTAGAACAGCTAATCACATTAAAAAGCACTAAGATTTTAGTTGCTTGTTGTTCACATGTCTTTTAGTCTCCTCTGTGTCAGAGTCTAGAACAAGGATGTGTTAAATACATGTTTAGAAAATTCAGCCTTGAAAAGGGCATTTGAATTCATGCCATACTTCAAGCACAGTACAGAATCTACTACTGCTTTAGTTGACAATCATGGCTCCTGACAGAGAATGACATTAAGAGGAGGTATTCAGGATCCTCAACAAAGCCATCACAGTCTCTCCATACACATATTTCCCTCAAGTAGGTCCAAGCTAGGTATTAAATAATCACATTTGAGACATGCAGATGGGATAGTTAGAAACAGTTACCTCCTATCTGCTTCTAGATTTCTCTAGTTGTGCAGCAATAACTCTTCTACAGAAAATAATGATAGAAATACCCCAAATTTTTCTAAAATATCCAAATATACTATTTTCTTTTACTAATATTTTTCAGCACAGCTTTTTCTTGCCAAGCTGAAGCAGACAGGTCTTCCCTTAACATGACGTAGCTTTTTCTTAAAAACAGACAACACAGAAAAAAACCCCTCAGCTCTTAAACAAATTGCTCAGAGATGAAAAACTGTAAAATTACAATCACATTTCTCTAACTACTACTATGTGTCCTCCATTTGACCAGTTTCATCAACTGCAACTACTGAGTCACACAGGTGTTTAGTGAATCCCAAACCATTTTATAAATGGACTGACACTCATTGAGCTATCATAATGCAAGAGAAAAGAGATTTGGGGTTGAACACATGAAGATGAAATCTGGCAAATGGAAGTCAATGGTTTGTGCCTATTTTGGATGTATGGTTGACACCCTCTGACACTGTCTCAGTCAGAACCTGAGGTGTCAAGTCTAACTGGATGCATGGATGTGCAGAAGAGCAGAGTGTGCCAGGTGTCCCTATGCTGAACACAAGGAGGTTTGGGGCTAGGCAGAGCCCTCTGGCTGGGCTGCCATGGGCCTGCAGGATGTGCTTCCCTCTTTGCAAGGCTAGAACATGCCAAAGGAAAATAGGAGAGGCAGGCTTCAGTCCTCTTCTCTCTAAACCTGCTTAGAATGTATCTCTAAACAACAAAATAAACCTCTTCCACAGCCTACTAATTTATACTGTGGGCATTAAGCCAAAATGATTTTGTGAATATAATTGCATAGAAAACATTTTGAGAGTATTCTGAGAACGCAAAGTTATAAAATATGGATAAAAATTAACAACTACAGTTTTTAAATTGATACACTATTTATTTACTCTATTTATGTGACTACTTAAATATTTTTGATTTGAAACCCACTAAGTACTTATATAGAGGAAAAAAAACCCAACACCACCCCCTCACGCTCTTAAATGACAGTGCTGGTGCCAGGTGGGTGCTACCATAACTCCATTTGATACCCATTTAGGAAGGCCAGATTTTAGTGAACTGGGCTGCAGGTCAGGGTCATATAAAAGGTACTAAACACATGAAAGGAATTACATACATACATACATACATTTATACACAGTAGATCACATACATCCAAAAATTTGGCCCTTTGCCTCCTTTCTTAGTCCTATGGGCAGGAAATGCTCTACAAATCCTGTGAGATGACCAGACATTTAAAAGCAGTCCCTTGCCACAAGGGCTGTGGTACAGTAATTGCCTGCAAAGAAGCTGAAGGACTTGTGCAGTGCACTTGTCTTGTAGAGGTGTTTCTGGAACACAAAATCCATGACCCTATGACCACAAGGTACTGTATCAGCAAACCATGAAGTAATTTTGATCTCTCTCAAAAAAAAGTGTAAAGTGAAACAAAGCTGAAACTTGCAGCTGTGCATTTAGATGACATCTGTTTAATTACTTCTATAATTTTATTGCTTAAATTCCTCAATAAAAATAACAGCATGAGCCAGTCTGAACTTTTAAAAATCAGTTTTTCATTTTTATACTGTTTAATGTTTAGACAGTTTGAGGAATCTCTTTATACTTTTGAAACATTCACCCAAATTCAGGGAGCACTGTATAAATATACATTTGACAGACTGTATAAATGATAAGTATGCACAATTCCAATGGAAGGTCTGTAGGATATTTTTGGATGCCAAATGTTCCTTGAAAAAAAAAAACAAGTGGAATATAGTTCTCTAAATAGTGGAAGTTTGAGGAGGGGACTGGCAAAAAGGCAAAATACAATATAAACCAAAGACTTTAATGCTTTTATTTTGTGGTAGAAATAATTTTATCTCGAAACTTAATGTTGTCTGGCACTCAAAGGACTTTTCATTTCAAATTTTTAAATATTTTGTGTCTACTTGCTTTACCATATGACTAAAATAAATAATCTTGTGCTTTCCCCATTGTTTCCAGCCTGCATTTCACTTTGGTTTAATTGATTAATCTAGGTAAGGAGTACAATATCTCAGTCTTTCCAGATGTTCTATAAATTCTCCTGGAAATAGCAAGGTGAAGTTTCACTGGACACTGCCTTCATATTTGATGTATGGAATTTCTCTAGATGGTGCAGCACAACCTGGTATAAGGAACAGGCTGGAAGGCAAACTGTCCTCAGTGTGTTTGATGAGCTGATGTGGGATTTTTTTTTTTTTTTGCTACTGTGTCAGTATATCAAAATCATATCTCTACATCAATCAAATTGTATCTGAAGCAGAAAAGAACATTACAAATAAATAAATAGCAGCTTTTCCTTTATATTAAGCAATGTATATTAATGCATACTTTCAGCATGTCTTTTGCAATAGATAATGCTCATAGCATGGATAATATAAAAAGTTACTCCAAAACCTGAAAATTTAACTTTCCAAGTCAATTCACATTTATCTTTGCAACTGACTACATTAGTTTCTCAAGATAGAGACTCATCATATTTATAATGGCAAGCTGGAACTATTTTTGAAATACTGTATATGATACTGTAAAATATGTCAATAACACATTATTAAAATAACCTTCCTTTAATTCTTCTTTCCTGAAGTCCTGGCACTTCCTTGTCTATTTCAATAAGCCTTGAAAACTCTCCTGATATAAAACCTCACTCCATAGGAATGATGAAATATATTAACTGTCGTGTTACAGCCAGTATTTTTTCCTCTTTAAAACCCTGTTACACTATTGTTAACTGACTATTGGCACTTTCTAAGTCATTATGAATCTATGCCTAACAAAACATATCGAAGGGAGTTTTACTTCTAGATACACATTTGAAGGAGGGCAAAGAGAAAAACAAAAAACGATGCAAATCTACTCAAAATATCCCTGTGTGCTCACAGTATTGACCATGAAGACCACATGTTCCAGTGTCAGGTAGTTCAGTGACTCCATGATGCAGCACAAATATTTAAATGGTGGTGGTTATTAAGAAAACTTAAGAGTTTTGTTTTTCTGCCTGGAGCTAAGAAAAACAATTGCAAGGACACTGCACAGATACAAACACACTAACAAATACACTGCCCATTTGGGAAACAGCAAATCATCATCTATAGTTTGAGTCACGTTTAGTAAATATAATTGGATACACTGTTATGAGCTGCAATATGTGAAAAATACAACACGTAGATTTTAAAAATTATTTTTAGAAAAAGCTTCAATAACATTTGTAGTTACATAATATATCAGGCATTTTTTACTATGCCAAAAACATGGAAATGTCACCCAGTGAAGCTGACTGAACACAGTGGGTCAAAAAAGATCCACCAGAGAATTGCATTCCTCTATTTTTCTTGAATACATATATGCACATTTTTATACACTTCCAACATTAAAAAGTTTTGAATTTGCTTCACAGCTGGATTTGCTCATCTCCAAGTTTATTGCTGTTTCTTGAAAAACTGTCACATACAAAGATTAAATAATAGTTAATAAACTGTTAAATAATTAATAAACAGTTAAATAAACTGTTCAATAGTTACATAATTTTTATGTAACTTATCAGAAAGAGTTCAAACCTCTTCTGTTCCTGTCCTGCAAGTACAGGGCCTATCTATTTGTAGATATCCTATGTTCTGTTTGTACCACCTCCACACCCAGTTACTTTTTAGTGCTCAAGAACACATAATACCAAGCCAGAAAACTGGAGTAGCTGTGATTTATGCCAATCATTTACATTGAAGTTAACAGAGATGCCTGATTCTATCTCTGTATTTTATTACTCCCAATGTGCACTTGTGTTAGCCATTAACATACCAGTGCTGGCCATTGTCTTCTCACAGAAAAAAACCCAAAACCCTGGCAACAAAATTATCAGTGGGCATGAAAAATGTTTCAAGAGGCTGAAGAATGGTACATTTATCTTTGTGTCCAGCAACTAATAAAGCCCATAAGATTACAAACCAACCTTAAAAAAAAAAAGTGAGGGATTCTTTTTCTTAAGCAGAAACAAAAAAAAAAAAAGGAAGAATAGCTTCTGAAATGCGACACAAACCCACTGCACATAGCTTTTTATTTTTTTTCTTTATTGCAGCATAATCAGGTTTAATAGCACAGTAAGACCTTAAACATAACAAACATTAAGCATGACTTTTGACCGTACTAAAGGTGGTTGAGCTAAGTGAAACTATATTGGAAAAGTCAGTTAAAAGCTAGGAACCATGCTCACTTAAACAGTAAAATTTGAGTTGCTCAGGATAACAGTAACATGGATTTAATTTTGCCATGGGAGCTTGGAAGAGTATCCCATAGAGAAATATGCTAAAATAACATGTTACCATTCTGTATATTTCTGATAATCCTTTTTGTTAAATAATTGAAAACCAAAGTTGAAATACTTACAAGCACTAAATGAAAGACACTGGCAAACAGTTTTGCAAAAGAAAGAAAACCTCTATCCAAAATGTAGTTTAAGAACTGTGGTATGAATTTGTCATAGATAAAACCCTGTGAGGGACATCAGAGAACCCACAAATATTTATGGAATGAACCACAATCTGTATACAGAAGTTAACAAATGTTTCCTTACAATCGGGATATGCTATTCTCAGAAATAGATGCACAAAACTTGCATTATAGTTACCTTGAGATCCTGCTAGAATTAAAAATGCTACCAAGAAAACAAATTTGCTTTATTTAATATTGGAAAATACTTTTCACAAAAAAAAATTGTTGAAACCAGATCTGATGGAAATTATATTTACTCAAAAACAGTTAGGAAGAACATTGTATAGAAAAGCAAGTTTTGGAAGCTCTCCCCAGTTCTTTTAGAATAAATTATTTACTGCAGCCGAGACTTTAGATGTTAATTTTCAATATATACGACAAAGAAGCAACCTTGATATATGAATTCAATAATATATTTTAAGAATCAGCAAAGTAAAGTCTGGGAAGAAACTGTAAGGAGTTTGTGTAAAGCAAAGGAACATTACTTAAATAATTCAGAGGAACCACTCCAGCTCTTAAGGTGGCATTAATTTCTAAGAACCAGCTAATTATTTTCTCCCATGCTAACAGAAACCCAAACACCTCCCCTCATTCCCCCCTGTATTTTAGAAAAACAGGCACAGTATAAAGCTACTTGTCAGGAAAAAGAAAGATTAAAGGAATGTAACTTGAAGAAATGTAAAACCTTCAATAATGTTGCTTTACAGCATAAAACATGAAACACAAAACACAACTCATATAAAAAAGAACTCCGTTTTTCAGATTACCTTTATTTCTCAGTTTTATCTGAAAATTTTTTCCTTGCATATTAAGTTGCTCAGTAGGCAAACTGTGAACGGTATTCTGGGATTTTTAAGTGGTATTTAATGTGTCTTTGCTTTGCCTCTGTGCCTTTTCTTGTTTACCTTTTTAAACTGTTATGGTCTATTTCATAATGTTAATGCTGAATCTGAGAACTATTTAAAAATTCTTACTACACAGCATCAAATTCTGTGCTGTTTCAAAAGCCCAGATAATGATGGCAGATTAAGCTGATGCAAGCCCAGGCTGATAAAATACACCTTTTTGCCAGGGGTAATCCTTGTGTCTCTATACAATGAATAGGCTCAGGATAATAACCTTACTGAAAACAATTGCCTGATGGCCCCAACATTTTTTTATTTCTTTCAGGTCCCGGAGCCTGTTCCTTATATACAAGTATAAACAGAAACACCATGAAGAAGTAGGTCTTAAAAGAGTTCAAATTTAGATTTACAATTTAAATGGGTTCAAAACTCACTGCCTAACGACTGTGGATAAAGTAATCTTAAAAAATTAACATTTAGGTTCACCCCTCTGGGCTGCCCCAGGGAAGCCCAGGGCCACAGTTTACTCCTTTAGTTCCTTCACTGGGCATGGCTGATCTGCACATCACTTGCTTGGATGGGAGGGTGACAGACTTCTCTACTCAAAGCACTCTCCAATCTGACATGTTTTCTCTCCCCTTTCTCTCCCCTGTGGTCTTCTGTCTCTTGTGGTAAAACAAGAATTGCTTTAGGGAGAAATTAACAGTCTGGAAAATATTTTCAAATGGGAGAAAGGGCCATTATTATAGTTAAGGGAAGCAAACAGTTACAGACTTGATCTCAATTTCAGTGCTGATTAAAGAGAAAGAGGCATGAGATTTCGGATGGGTTCATTCAAAATGTGCCAGCACAGAGGGGGGCAACAAAAAAGGAAAAGAAATTACACTTCCTAGGGAGAAGATGAGAACAACTGCAATAACCTTGGTCTCATGAGAAAAACACCTCTATGCATAACAAGTATTTTGAATCTTAAGACTAGGAAATATCAAGGCAAGAAGTTCAAGAAACGGAGAATTCATGTATACAGGATACAATGAGAAGTTGAAAAGGATTAGAACTAACCAAAAAACCAAACAATTTGTCTGATTTTATTTTGATTGGCTTCATGACAGCAGAACTGCATTTTTTTGGAAAAAAGAGGAAATTAAAAAAAATAACATGTTAAACAGCATCTCAAATGAGCAGAAATGAAAGAAATCCTAATCTCTCCTCTACTCAGTCACCCCAAACATATTATAGATTTCAAAATTGAGGTCATATGCATTTCACATGGCAAGCTCTACATATACCACATAGAAAATACTAATTAACTGTTTTAAAACATTATTTGAGACAGCAAGAAGTATCAGAAGACCAAGGAAACTCGGAGTTCAGGCTGCTGTGTTTCCCCAGCTTAACCTTGACTTTGCAGAAGATACGGTAGTTAAGATCACACACAGCTGAGAAATATTTTTATAGAACGAAGTATAGCTCATGAGCAAAGCAGAGATAGCAATGCCCTTGTGGAAGTCTTACTTTAAAACTGCTGTTTACTTCTGACCTTAAGCTGTTTAATGATGGCACCACTGTAAGTCAAAGAAATGGAGTACATGCTACAATAAATCATATAAAGTACATAGACTTTGTCGACTCCATTTTGAAGAGATGCATCCCTGATGCCTGGCTTTTAAGTTCATTACTAAACTGTCCAACCTGAGAAATTCCTGATCTGAACACACAATCCAGTTTAACAGGAGTCTGGAAAACCCATTCCCAATCTAGTTCTAAATCACGCAGAGGTGAAAGAATGAATGATACCTGAATAACGAAACAACCTTAACCACACTAAATTCAAGTGCTTGGTGCATTAACCAGGACAGTTAGGCACTAACCATGACTGGCTTGCACACACACATCATATTTGCCACTTAACTGGTCCACAGTGCCAGGGGAGACCACTGCAGTGTCCTGCACTGCTGAAGAACGGGCACCTGCACAAGGTGCCCAAGATCAGAGGTTCAGCTCACCGTGCCTCAACACTGGAGCCCCTCCCAAACATGTGAGCAAGTGTCCAAGGTCTCCCAGATCAATTCTGAACAATTTTGAGAGATTCATGAAGCTGCTCCATCTGTCTCTAAATAGGCCTTTTAGTCACCCATGAACACATCTCTATGAATCTCCAAGCAAGTAAGTTCATTCCTCCTCCCCCCACCTCCACAGGAAGGACTGGGATGCAGCTAGTGACAAGAACCCACTTGTGCAAACACCTCAGCCAAGCCAGAAGCAGAAAGGAAGAGCTTTGGAGATAAAATGCATATTAAGTCTTCAAAACAAAGCTGAAAGTAAGAATAAATCATTGAGGAAGGTCACAGTTTTTTATATTAAAATATTTATAATATATGCACTGTTGCAGATTACTAGACTTCAAAAATAACTTAATCAGTTCTATGTGTTTCAATTTTGATCTGTTTAAATTAATTGGTTATTCCTTTGAATTTGTTCTTTATTGGTATGTACTTGGTTTTTTTTTCCCCCTAACATATTAAATAAGGTTTCCAAAAATGCAGGCCTGATTTAACAACAAATGGATGCTAAAATGACAAAATGCCACTGCTCTTTGCTAGGAATGTTTCATGAAGTATATTTCAATTTCCTTTCCATGAGGAACTGCACAAAGAAATTAAAACTTACTTAACGAATCATGTTCTGTGTTACTAAGTGAAAGAAAAAATGTAAAGTAGGTATATGTATTGAGAACAGAGTGGTTTAACTTACCAATTAAAGAGAAAAGTAATGTTGTAAAAATTATTTTCTTACAAAATTTATTTTATTTTTACTCCTACATTATATGGAAATGCATTTCAAATGTATGTATTTAGGAAAATTAGTTACGTTAAGGATTCCTGTAGAACTTACGAAGAAATTTCAAATAAAAACAAATTTCATAGTTAAAGCTGAACATTTTAATCGCCATATTCCAAATATAAATTTAGCTTTGAACAGCTTTTGGTACTAGATAATTAACAAGCTACATTTCTGAAACTAAATGGCCAGTTCCAGCTGTTATTTTACAATTAGTTTCCACTGAGAGCTTTAAATTAATAACTGCTGCAATAGCCTCAAACATGCCAATGCTAATTAGGAGTGGTGTGTGCATGTAATACTATCCATATATGAGTATTTTACTGGGCAAAAGGTCTTAGCAGACCTTTTTTTTTCCTCCCTGCTAAACACAGAAGAAGAGACGAATGTAAAGCAGGAAAAGACTTAACTTCCAAGCCCTACTCTAGAGTAGTACTTGATTCTTACAGGAGATAAAGATGATTTTCCTAAGTCTTTAGACAACTTTATACTAAAAAACACGTGTTCAAGTATCACAGCAAAGAACAATATTTAGAACTTGCTATTTAGTATGAGTATTTTGATTTACACCCCAGTTCAACAATGATTAATTCTAAAGATTATTAAATGCAAAAACAAACAAGACTGAATATTCAAATTATATTCAGAGAGAATCCTGTTTAAAAAAAATCTTCAGAAATGAAATCATCCCGGTTTGAAATCTGAAAAAACTCATTAAATAAATTATTGAAGCAAGTTCAAAATCTTTGTTGTTACAATTTTTTTTCCTAACAGATAGACGAGAACTTAAAAGGATCTTAATGCAATCCCATTTCACAACTTATATGGAATAAAAGACATAGTTTTTAAAATGCTAAGAATTTATTTTCTAGATTTTTTTTCCTATATAACATAACTCTGCAGTTTTAATAATTTTGAAATTAATGAAAAATTGCAGTAGAGGTTTTACAATAGATGAAAGCTGATACTTTTCCTAATTCCCTATAATACATAGGGACAACTTAATAAGCAGCTCACATTTCCAAAAAAATCTATGTGCATTCATTTTTTTTCACTGATTACCTTTGTTGCCTTTATTCAAAGAAGAAACTCTGGTCATCAGTATTATCTAATTCCTTTTTTGCCTACCAGATAAACTTTAACGAAGTATTAAAAACTAAAATAGGTAAAATAGAAAATACACCTTAATAGAAGCTTTGTAAAATAATCAACTCTTAAAAGGAAATTATGCATATTAGGTCCATATTCCGGGAAACACTAATGTTATCTTTGCTTCTGTGCAAAAACAGAACAGTTTTTAAACTGTTATTTGGTTTGAAAAGGAAAGTATTAAAACCTAAACCTTTTACGCATAATAAAGTTACAGAAAATCCAGGCTTTTTGAAGAATAATTTCAAGGTATAGTTTTTCAAATATAAACACGTCAAATTATTTCTGAAGAGAAGATGTTTACAGATGTGGGCGCTGTTGAAAAGTTTTGAAAAGCATTTGATTTTCCAAACCACATTTGAAAAAAAACCCCAGATTTCCACACAGACTGCTGGCTATGTATGTGCTTCTTTCATAAATTCCTTGAATCATTTTTTCCTTTCTTTCACTCCAGCATTATCAGTACAGACACAGAAAAGAGTTTATTACTCCTTATTTCACTAACTGATTTTTTTTAAACAATCATGGGTGTTACATGATTATTACAGGGATGTTCTAGATGGAGTTCCTTAAAACAAAGATAAATAGCAGCTGTTCTGTAAGGAAAATAGCTTTGTTTTGCTATTTGCAAATGTTAGAGAGTTAAACAGTGAAAAACAGTATAACTACAAAAATGAAAAAATTATAATTAGAAAAGGCTTGTATTAATAAAAAGTTGAATGAAAAAATAATAAAATTTACAGCTACCTTTTCATGAGTAAACTCTACATGTAATGATTTTGTGGGGAGGGGCATGTCTAAAGAATTTCCATTTACATTCACAAATTGGAAACAGTCTAGGGACAGCTTTAGGCTTTGATCTATGAAAGATCTACACATGAAAATGACCATAGAACACTCAGACCTGGACTATTAAGCTTTGATATATGACATGAATGAAAGCCTTGGATCTCAAAAATGATGAATCCAGAGCATGGACAATAATTAGGTTCTTTATTGGCCGAACTGAGGAAAGCTTGGGATTCTGCTTACCTAAACTCCCAGAACTTGGTAGTTTGGCAGTATTATTCCTGGCTTTATAAGTAAGACCTCTGCATAATGACCTCCAAACAGCCTCTATTCTCTGAGCTCTTTGTCAGCAATTTCATTTCTGCATTAACAATATTGTAACATTATTTTACTTTATCTCTTCATGGATACTCCCTAAAACTCCATTAATTATTGTTTCATGACAGTTTGCTAACTACAACCCTGTTGAGGATGATCAGCAGTTATTAGATAAGAGCATTTGCAAATAGGGCCCTTATCCCAGTAAAGCAGAATTAAACATCATCTAAATTTGAGCTTCATATTGAAGCATATCCATGCATCTACTTCCTATTTTTTCAGTCAGAGAACCACAATTTCTGGGTCTTGTGATGAAGTTTTCTCAACCATTTCCCTATTGATAGTGCCCAGTTTTTCTGGCAGCTTAGCACAACTAGTGCTGCTCACTGTTCATACTCCCAACATATACACTTCTTAAAATGTCATCAGTAGTTAAAGCCCACAAAAATACAGTCCTCTCCTTCATTGCTTAAGCAGAAACTTCATTTACCCTGACTGACTACTTCACAGCTTCAATTACCTGCTCTTCCCTCCCTTTAGCCAGGCTAGGCAACAGCCTTACTTGCATTCTTATCCAAAACCTCTTTTATTCTGCTCCCTGGTCTCTTTCCAAGGCCTTCTGATTATCTGATAACCTTCCAATCAATAGAACTGGCAGTTTCTTGATGGCAATATACAGTCCTGGTAGTATTTGTGGAACACAAATACATCTGGAGCTGAAGCTTAAGCATCAGAGAATCATGAAAAATCATTTAAACCGACAAACCAAATCCAACGATTTAGTAGAAAAAAATTGAAAAAGAGAAATTGTTTCCTACTGTCACCAGAGAGAAATGTGTCACCATACTTCTCTCAGAAACCCTAAAATTGCTGTTATGGTGCATGTATCTTTCTTTACTACATATTAATATCAAAACTAAATTAGTCCATTTTCTACTGGAGAAAACAGTCTTAATTTTTATATGGTATAGGAAAACTGAAGTTACATTGTCAATACATTTCTTTCCAAGTCACCAAATAATCACCTGAAACTATATTTGCACCCCAATGTTTGAGGCACATTGTTTGTTCAACACTCCCTTTTCAGTTTAGTTCTCTCTCCAAGTTATCATGTAAGTTCTTTTTCCTAGGACATAATGGATGGAGGCACTTCAGCCTACAGGCTGAAAGTGGTTTGGTTGACTTGGTATGTCCTGCAGCCATACCAATCTTACCTTTCATGCACTGGCATTTGCTAATAATACATGAGCACATTCAGCTTTTCATGTATAAATTTATGGGACAAACTCAAAAGATGTTTGGAAATACTATTCAGCCTCTAGCCATGAAAATGTTTCTCAGCCTTTCATAAAAGAACAGTTTCTAAATGAGAAGAAAAATTCTTCTTTCTCATGAAGCACTACAAAAGTGACACTAAATTGCATGTGGTTGTAGTTCAGGCCTAAACAGAAGACTGTTTAAAGCAAAGTGACACCACAAATTAAGTCTGTATCCCCACTCCACAAACACTGTAAAGACAGTGGTTCAGACAACAATTTATTTTCTTTTATTCTATTAAAAGCAGCAGCATCAAATTAGAGAAGAGAGGCTGGAAAAAGACAGAAGATGACATGTTGGGATTATTAGAATACTGTGGATGCTAATTCTTGAGTAACCAACAGACTTCTGCAATTTAATTTTATAGAGTCTCTTACACTGGATATTGTACTACTTGTACCTCTGTTAAGGTTTACTAAGAAGTCTTTCACCTAAGTACATGAGCTACACATTGTATGGGTTTGCTCATTCTATTACTCAATTTTTAAGCACTCTGTATTAGCTCCAGGTTTTTTATCTAGTACCATGCACCATGGGCATGTTAAAAAGGGCAAATACTTTGTAAGAACTCTCATATTTGGAGAAACAAATACTACATTAAACCAAACATCATGTGTTAATAATATCTCTTTTTTTTTCCTTGTATACAGACATATGTCCTGCTGAACAATACAAAATTCTTCGTATCATTTTATTTAAAAAACCCTGAAAAATGGTGAAATCTATTTCAGTTAGAACTCCAGCAGTCTAACAGCAGTGAATGCCATGTCAGACAATGAAGAGATATCTTCAACCACGCTTCTGTAAGTACACTTTGTTCTAGATCAAAGAATTTGTAATTAGACAATGGATCCAGTTCAACCCCAAACAGGAAACTTAATATTTTAATTTAAAAAGTATTAATTTTTGTTCTTTGAAAATCTTGAAACTTGCTTAAACAGATTAAGACAGTCACCTTCTTCCCAAAACCGGAAGACCACCCACTATCAACTTCAATATTGTCCTATAAAACACTGCAAAGTAACTTCATGCTCTGCTCTGATACGTATTAGAAACAGTAAAGCTAGTATAACTGGGTGATTAAAGAAGGAAAGAGGAGACCAAATCATTTGACAGAGGATCATAAAATAGGAGAGTGGTCATTGAAGCTGAGGAAATCACTTAAAATGTCAGAAAACTCAGAAAAAGACAGAGGAATCATGATGATGGGAGACTGGTCACAAAATGCCAGTAGCAGTCAGACAAGAAATGTCTCTGGCCCAGAGCTTATTTCTACCTTACTCATTTGATGTTCTGATTTCTAAAGAAGGACTGGAACATATTGTAACTGCTTCAAAATTATGAAAACCAAATATACACTGCACAAATCTTATCTGGAACATTTATGTACATAAGACCCATAGGACTATAATAGCATAGAACAAAACAGCATGAGAATCTTCAGGTAAAGGAGTGATTTGAAAAGCACTGATTTTCAGCATTTCAGGTAAAGCCACCACACAGGTAAAGATACAGACTCAAAAATGTTAACTACAACGGTATCATTGATTTTAGATGTAAATGAGTTGCTTACTGGTTTGTAATGTGCATAGAAGGAACTTCACACAGTTCCTTGCAGTGACTGAAATGACTTTACAGAAGCTGGTAATTGCAGATTCCACTTTATGATCAGGTGTTTATCTGGTAAAGTTTTTGTTGCAATGAGGAGAGTGGAACCTACACTTGGGTCTCTTAAAGCAGGTATCAGATGGGAGTCTCCTCAGACAGAAAAGGTAGAAGCAGGAAGAGCCTGTACAAATGTTTGGAAAATCTCTTTCATCTGTGAGCACATGGAGAGCTGGATCAGGCACTGCCACCCAAAGGCACTGCTCGTGCCAGGCTGTAAGACTTCTTCCATGAAAGCTCCATAATACAAAAGATAAAATGCTCATTTAAAAACAAAAGAGGAAAAAAAAAAAGAAAGGCTAAACTACTATAACCAAACATACAAGCAAACCCATTAATTTAAATGTTTCCACATGGAAATATGAAGAAAAAGACTCTCTTACAACTTCTAAGTGATCAGAAGTGAAATTGGAGATATTTCATGGTCTCCTAAAAATCCTAGTCTTGACAAAAGTAAAACTTGCTGTCATTTTCTAGGCAGTAAATGTTTTACTGCTGGGAAAAGATTTTGATGTTTGTAATTTCTATTGAAGAGCACTATGAAGTAGTTAAAAATATTGCCACATCTGAAAAACAGACCAACGGGAAGTATAAGACACTTGTTCATCTGTATTTCTGTGACTTTTCTCACTTGGTATTATTTGCAACCCTACTTTCATGTCTGGCAACAGTGCCAACTCCACTAAGGATCATATATTACTTTTATCATGTTGATTACATATGTTCACCAGTTTTGCTGCCTATATATGATTAGTGTGGTTTGCACATACTTAGTGACATAATCCAGAGCATGACATTTTCACAGAAAATGTGTTTACTGGGAAAGGGCTCCTTAGAAGTTTGCATTCCTTTAAGCTTTGATCTACATGACATCAGGAATCCTACAGTTTGAATATATGTTTACCATTTATATTATTAAGATCTATCTCCTTCTCACTATATGCTACTGAACACTTTGGAAGTCACAAAAAATTTCCTTTCCTCTAAGGTGAACTTAGTAGTAGCTGAATAAAAGAAAGCCTTTTAAAATGTTCTCATCTGTGAGTTTAAACTTCATAATGATTTGACATTCAAATTCTGTTATTCATCAGAACTTCACAGCAGAACTTGATTTGTCTAAATGGATTTGAAAGCCCACAAGTGAAGAGAATCAGAAAAACCTGGTTTTGAATATCAAAAGGTTGTATGTGAAAAGCATTTTTACAGGCTGCACGCACCCGTTTTATTGATCAATTAACTTCTCCTAGAATGAATTTTTCTGAGACCATATATGAAAACCCAGACCCCTCCCCTGACACTTACTGATAAATGTCTTTTCTGAGCACAGCTCTGCTGAGAGGGTTGTCAGCCTGAGGTGCCATAGAGACAGATCCAATCTTGAGAACCAAAGTGTCTTCTTTAATTGATGGATTAGCTGTAGTTAGGAGAAGAGAAAATACGTGTTTGATTAAAAGTCAAATGAACATAGCAGGAACACTGAAAAGCAATTTTTTTAAAAAAGTACATAAGAATATTAGCTAAGGATTCAATTTTGCACAGGAGCAACATAAAATCAATACCCCTGCTGTGATATATAAAGAGAAAACTATTGTAATTTCATTTCCCCAGAGTTTTATCACACCACTGAATCCGGGTCTGTGACTTCTCATTCTCTCTGACACTTTTTGGGGAGGGTTTTATTCCAACATGACTTCAGACATTTTATCACAGATTCTTTGTGATCTGTTTGTTTCTCCAATAACTATTTGCTGAAATATCAGCATGTAAACCACTCTGAATTGTGCTTTTTATTATGGGCCTAAATCTTTAGATGTAAAACATTACAGGATATCACAGTATAACCATCCTGGTAGCATTTGGAATCGGCTGCAACACACATGAAAAGTTCAAACACAAGGACTGAAACAAGAGAATCTGAAATCTGACACATATACAAAGAACAAGATGTTATACTGGACAGTAAATTTCACATCAATAACAAAATTATTCCAAGGAGAAAAACCTTTGCTTTCCACTTATCTCCATAATTTTCAAATTTCAGCCACATGTAAAGTTTCTTACTCTTAAAAGCAGTGGTCGTATAAGACAGAAAACCAAAGTTCTGCCCAGAAATAAAACAGCACCATATTTTTTGTAGAAAGTTAACTCTGTCAGCAGGCACAGACAAAGCACGTGGATAAGGTTGTGCTCAGAAGACTCCACATCAGCTAGGAAACTCTGGAGCACATGTGATGCAAGTTCAAAGAGTTCATCATCTGGAGGAAACAGCTCCCTGCAACACCTGCGAGAGATGTAACACGGGTGGAACGACACCACACCTGCTCCCACAGCCAAGGGAGTTCTGCAAGACTCTCACATGTGAGTTTGGAAAACAAGATTGCAGTAAAAGATAGTTTAAATATTTTAGCAAAGTGTGAAATGCTTGGTGTGTGGTAAGAACCAGCAAAATCTTTAAGTTTAAAAAAATGGTTTTTTCAGACTCAGTAATGTCTTGGTGAAAAAGACACCATGCCTTGCAGCTAAATACAGATAAAGACATGTATGTTTCTGAACAGATCTAAGAAATCGTAGAAATTCTAATACGACATTTTACAATTATTGTAGGGAATGCCCCAGTAAATATGTGGCAAAATGGAGACCCAAGTTCTGACACACAAGTGTTTAGCACACGAGCAATCTATTTATAAGAAACTCATGTACTTACAACATAAAGACAAATCCTTTAGCCCCCCCAATGCAAAACAAAACAATTTACAGATGGTTTGCTTGCTAGAAATGAGACACAAGAGTTAAGCTGATGAAAAACTCTATTTTTTGACTAAATCTGAACTTGTATTTTTAAAAGTTAGTAAGACATTGTACTGAGCACTAGAATACTGCCACTGTACACTTAGGTCCTGGATATTTGCTTTCCAATACTCACATAAGAAAATGGAGTGATGGTATTAAATACACATCTGATTATAACTGCAAATTAAATAGGTGGCAGATGCCTTATTCTTGGGAACTGGTTCTTAATAAAGTATATCTAAGCCTAAGAATTTTATTTTGTCTCAGACTTAGCAAAGCAAAATGAACACAGGACTACCCATAACAGTTTCTACTGTGTAAGTATTTTAGGAGTTCTTTTCAAGGCTGGGCATGGGCCTGTAGTATACAGATCACTGTAGGTCAATAAATAAGCCAATTTTAAATCAGAAAGAATCACAGACATTAATATAATCATCTGGTTTCTAAAGAGTCATATGAATTCATACGATGAATTCATATTTCCATTCATTAACCCATGCTTTTCAAAATATGGGAATAATGTAGTAATTATTGCAGATATTAAAAAATTTGAGGGGAAAACATCTATGCTACATTTTAAAAACATACTTATAATTAAGTATACTTACAATATAGTGCTGTACATATATTACTTTATACTTACAATATAAGTACAGTCTAGAAAAATATTACAGACTGAAGTGTTCACAATCTCATTTGGTTTTATCCACTCATCTCAGTCATCTTTTTGATGAGCTAAATACATTATACTCTTTTAATCCTTCTTTTTAAGCCTCCTCATCTAGCACTTAACATTTTTGTTACTTTTCAGCACCCCCTCTACTTTCATCAATACCCAGTTTCACAACAGAAAGCAAATTGGACATGATATTCCAGCATCTGCCATGTGCGCAAGTAAATCTACATCCCTTGTTTCTTTCCCCTTGGTCCTCTGTGACCCTCAAGCTGTTCCAGCCACTGTTTCCCAGGATAGTCTCTCCAGTCCTGAAGAGCCAGTCTGTGTAAACTGTTTCCTTGATTTATAACTTTTAACTTTACAAGATTTACTGCATTTTCTACAAGTAGTGACATAAGCACAGTAACCCAGATGCATGGCCTCAGGAAATTCTTTGCCACATTTGCTGATGATAGCAGCAATGGTTTTATATTTACTTTCAGACTATTAAACACCAATTTCATTTATTATTCCCAATTGATGAGTTTTTGTGGTTTGTTTTTTTTTTTAGATTCCTGGTTAGCCATTTTAAATTCATTTAACATTTCCACAGAGACAGTATTTAAATTAAATACCATGAGACAAAACGTCAAACTCCCTAGAAAAATCTAAGCATATCAAATCTTTGCAAATGTTTTATCAACTAAGAATTGAAACCACAATGAAGAATGGAAATCAGATGGTTTCAAAAAGTCTAATTTTCCATAAAACCATACTTATTATCATGTAACAAATATGTAATTTTTATGAACTGAATCCTGTAATATTTTTCCTTTATGTTCTCTGAGGGAGAACAATAAAACTACCTGTCTTAATTTTATTTGAACATTACACTTTTCATTTTACTAGATAAACCTTCGGCTGTCTAAAATCTGTTCTTCCAAGGTGTGTTTAAAATTAGCCTCAGAAGACCAAGATCCCTGAGCACAACTTACTCAGCCTGACTGATCTGAAACTTTAATAGTAAGTGAGGAGGATGTTACAGACCATATGTTATGAAAGACTTCAAAGCAGAGAGTCATGCTCATGTGACAAGAATATATCACTTCTACAAATGCAGGACATATATTTATTCAATGTGCTGCCTTTTCTTTTTCACTATCAACAAATTTATCATGTTCTTTACAGTGATTCCTGATATTTTGCTTTTATTATGTACAAGAAAGAGTCACTATTGTCCTCAAATCAGCCAGATGTGGATTTTTTCTGTCTTTACAAGTTCTTACGATTTTTTTGCAATTTAAAATTTTTACTTATAGTCTTCTGCTCTGCAGTAATTCTTGTTCCTACTTGTCATATATTGCTTTCATGTATTTAGTTACCTTTACTTCATTGCTGAGTAAGAGTTGCTGAGTAAGAGTGGGCTGTTGGCCAAAGCTTGAAACACCACCTGATGTATTAACGAATCAAACTCAGAGAAAGCAGCATTGCTTATTGCCAAGGACAGAATGCTGCCCTCAAACATATCACAAAAAGAAATGTTTATTGGTGCTGCTGCAAAAACCATGAAACTGAAATACTATAAAATTGTGTGGGTGTAGTCATGCATGCATGTATACAAATTCCTCAGAAGAAGGAACATGATTTTGATTATTTCAGTGTTTGTCTACCACAGTTGATTGTGGAAGCTGCAAGTAAACAACATATTTTCTTTTTACATTTTTTTTAACTATACATGTAAAGTCACAATTACTTGTGGAGTTTGGGAGAAGGATAGTTTTTGTAGTGATCAGCATGCATAGCAGAGAACTGACTAGAAGAGAAACTAAAATCATTTTTCTACTTTCACTGCAGTGATCACAAATTGGAACACACAAGTCTTATTGGTTTGAAAATCTCTCCTGGTCAATAAATGATGAATGAGGATCTTGTGGAGGTGTATCTCTAAAAGATATAACACTCTCCTGACCTCACACAACAGAGATGTGGGTCTTGTTCAACTCTTGCTCCTTATTGTTTCTAATTTCTATTATTCTTGATGATAATAAGCAGGTGAAGAGAGAAGCAATTCATTTCATGTTCATAAGCAAATGAGATTTTGGGAAAATCTGGGGTGAAAGAAGAAACTAAAGAACACTACCAATTTTCACAGTGATGCTATTTCAGAGTTTCCCAGTGGAAGAGTCTACAAGGCTTTCTTATTAGTTAGGATAATCTTTAGCATTTTGCTTTAAAAACATCCAGCTTTTCTTCCTATATTGACTGCTTAACTTAACTATGGTAATTTTGTTCCTTGCAGGCATTCTTAAGCAAGAAACAGAAAAAAGATGAAGCATTTTTTATTATTTCTTTTTAATGAAGTATACAGCTACAGAGCTAAAAACATACTTTTACAAAAGATTTCCTTGACAGCATGCCCTAGAACTCCCTTCCAAGTAGAATCATAATTCTTTCTTGCCAAGACAGCCAGTCTAATTTTATCTTCCTGTGTTTTCAGCAATCCCAGTTGGAAAATTGTAGAGGATGCTGGCAAAAAAATGATCTATGTAAATTCTCACTGCATGCACTTCTTGCAGATAGGTTATGAGAAAAATCTGAAGACTATACTCTTAGGATTATATTGTGTGTTGTACATAATGGTAAAAAAATGCTCCATACCTACAGAACTTATGTACAAGTATCACAATATTAGTAAAACATTACTTTTTCTAATCTCTAGAAGAATTGTGAGAAGTGAATGCACTCCAATTAGATGTTACATGGTCTAATTTTAACATGAGTATCTCTATTTACATATAAAGACTGTAATAGGGATGGAAATGTATTTTTACATACAAAGGGAAAACAGTATCTCACAGAACAAGTATTATCCATTGATCAAATAGCTATTTATGAACACTTTACACTACCCAAACTCTGTAAATATCTTTTGCACAAGAGAGCTGGAATAGCTTCAACTAAAATGCTAATCTACATCATCTCTTGAGTGCCATCCTTAAGGTACCTTTTAATAAAACTTTCCAAACTAAAATACCTACTTGCTTTACTACCATGTGGTTTTCCAGGTGTCAATGTCCACAAGAGCTAAGGCTCCCTGCTTACATTCCAGTGCTGGAACAAGTGTCTGTGGAACACTGCACTGATACCAGTGCAATGAAAGCTGACAGAGAATCACTGACACTGCCAAACTGGGTTAAATTCTCTTTCCACGATTTTTGACCATTCTTTATAATCACATTTTAAATGCAAACTCTACAGGTTTGCAAGGATCAAATAAACAGCTCAAGGAAATTCTGATCAAATGTGCAGAGAAGCAGAATGAAGGTTAGATGTTTCCTAACTCTGACCTTTACAGTGATTTGACTAGAAGTATTTGTCCACAATACCGAACAGCAAAAAATCTCTAACGTAAAACAGTGTACCTTCTGCAATGTGATGATCTTCCTCATTTTTGGGAAAGAAGACCCTTATCACGCCCGTGTTGATATAAATCAGAGGCAAGTTGCGGGAAGTCAGAGCATGAGTCCTCGTCGGTTGGCCTGGTGATTTCCTTTTCTCCTTCTGACTCCTTGGCAACCTGGCTTGGAAAATGCTGGCAATTGCATTTAGCAAAGGAAAACAAAGGACCACATCAAAGGCCTGAGCAGAGAGAAGGATCTCGTGGAGAAAATGAGGAGAACCATCAGTGTGACCTTCTGACAGCTTATGGAAGGATCTTCGTTCGTTTCTTGAGATCAGTTTGTGCCGGACATTTTTTGTCACAGCTTTGGTATAAGTGAGAGAAAGAAATCCATGCTGCTGGTGTGAACCATCTAAAAGTTTTGCAGTTGTCTGTTTCAAGGAAAAATAAAAAAATAAACTGCTGCAAAAATCTACATGCAACATTCATCAATTACCATATTTCTGGTTATTTAGGATTCTGTATTTTCTTTCAGCTTTCTACAGTCATTTCAGTAAAAAAAAAACCCGAAACAACTTTTATTTTTTTGTACGCACAGTTTATCCACAACTTAACTAAACTTCTTTGCATTAGGTCACCTAAAACTAGAAATTTCTGAACACATTTTTCTTTTCCAATTACTTATGTTTCATGAAACTCAGATCTAATCTGCAAAAAAACTCCATTTTTTCAAGAAACTAGATTTACCAAGTCTTTCTGATATTTTTAAACACAGTCATGTATTTTGATTCCTCTTTCATTTAAAACATTTTTTGCTCTCACTCCCTTTGTATTGTTCCTTCTGTATATGCAGACACCATAGCTGTTAAAATATCACTTGGGTGCTAAGATAGCTTCACCCCATCTCAGCATGGGTGTATTAACAACCCATAATCACCTAAATAAGTATTGAACTGGTTTTGCCTCATCACCTCTGAGTATTTAATGAAAATAGCTGTGCCACATGCTAAAGCACATAACTTCATTACACATTGGATTGTAAAAGTAGCAGATTCCTTTACATAGGACAGATTTGTCTTGCTAAAGATGACAAATGCTTAGCTCCCACAGGACATATAGGACAGGTTCCACATTACCTTTGAAAGTTTTTTAGTCATTGTTAATAATGGCAAAATGTGAAAACCATTATTTTAACAATGTAATAAACTTGTTCACAGATTTCTTTAAGATTAATTGAATATTAGATTTAATCATGTAAGCACAAATGAAAGCAACTATATTTTGCAAGTAGTTACTTCTTTCACCATGTTAAATTCGACAAAAATCAATTTAATATAATTTAAACACTGTTAGCAGAAGAACATCATCTCTTTCTTAAATAAACAGGATACACAGTTTAAATAAAAAATGGTGGAAAATTGGAGGCTTTTAAAATTAAATGAATTAAAACAAACTGGTAAATTAATTGACTATAAGAACTGAAACAAACAGAATAATAGAAAGCAATCTCAATCAATTTTCATGATGAAAATAAATCAGACCATCCAGAACTTTCACTAACAAAAGAATTCCATCAACCCACAGATAAAGAGGCCAACGTCATAACACAAATTTCTTGAAGGATAAAGAGGCAAGAAGAAAACGGCTTAAATATTTCACACTGAGATATTCTGAATCAGCAAGCAATCTTCCAAGCATTTAAAAGAAAGGCTCAAACACCGAATTATTAATTGTTAAATTATCAGAATTAGAGAATTTTATAATGCTGCATAAAGTTATACTGCAGTAATACCAAGTACTTAAACCCCTAAGCAGATATCAGCACTAAAAAATGCAGCATTTAGTACTGGCTTTTATATATTTGGCCTTCAAACGTACTGTGTGTGCTCATTTCTAATATAAATGAATCTCAGTGACTTCAGTGGTCTGTTATTATGTACAAGGCTGTGAACCACCAACCCTCATTCCCTTATCTACTAAAAATGACAACTATTACTAAAGGGTAAGATGGAAATAAAACAAGTTACATAATCAATATAAACATGAAATATATTCAGTACAAAAAAATTAGACAACAAGAAAGTATTTTAAGGATTGTTTTTCTTTTTTTTTTGCTGGCATTTATTAGTGAAAGTTCTGCATTCAAAATTTTTTAAAAGATTCTTACAGAGGGAAAGAAGCCAGAGAAGTTACTGAAAGGATCCTGCTTGCTGCTAGGTCGAACCAACAAGGTGCGTCTGTTCAGCTTGTCAGTACAGGAAAGGAACACACCTCCATACTGCCCCAGAGACCAAGAATCTTCCCCAAGGCTTGAGGTAATGAACCAGGCATGGGAGATAGGAAGAAAAAAAAAGAAACAAAAAAGTGCTATAAGCAAAAAAAAATTTTGTTTATATTTGGCTTGCATGTTTCCATGTAACTGCAAGACAAACCTATGCCGTACCTTTTCCTAGAAAGCTGAAATTCAATCAGATCAAAAAAAAGAGATTTAAAAAGGTAACTGTGAAATTTTATGTGAAAGGACAACCTACAGCAAGAGGTCAAGACAAATGAGAATAAAAGTATAGTAAAATCTTGTGTAGAAAAGAGACTTACCCTGGATTTTCAGCAGATGGCTTTAGCAGAACAAGGGGGAGAATGATTACAAGAACAAAGACACTGTGAATGTAAAGCTGTATTCATGTGTTGCAAAATCAATATTATTTAGAAAAAGTTAGCTTTTAAGTGTTAAAATGTGCCTTGCACTACAGTTCTTGTAACCATTCTTTTTAACATATAGGAGAATAATTTGAAGTAATTTGCTTAAGAAGAGTTATTCAGGTAAGCACCTTAATTTATTACAGAAATCTCACCAAAAGTTTTTCTCTGCATTGTAGAAAAATTCCTTCAAAATGTCCTGACTGCCAATCTCCCCCTGGCCTGGAAAACAGAAAGTTCACCTTGTCTATTCTCTGTTTTTGGTTTTAGTCCACAGAGATTTACACACAGGAAAGGTACTCCAAATAGATTAGAAAAAGATGAATGAGAACAGTGACAATTTTGTCAAGTGGAGCAAGTTTTGAGTTGGTTGGGGTTTTTTAGTGGTTCTTTTGTTTGCTTTTTTCCTCCAAAGTTTGGGCTACTGGGATTGCACAGAATCACAGAATATCTTGGGTTGGAAGAGACCCTCAAGGATCATCAAGTCCAACTCCTGGCCCTGCTCAGCACCATCCCCAGGAGTCACACCATGCTCTGACAGCATTGTCCAAATACTTCTTGAACTCTGCCAGGCTGATGCTGTGACACCTTCCCTGAGGACCTATTCCAGTGCCCAACCAACCCCTGGGTGAAAATCTTTTTCTGATATCCAACCTAAACCTTCCCTGACACAACTTCAGGCCATCCCCTCAGGTCCTGTCACTGGTCACTAGAGAGAAGAGATCAGTGCCTGCCCCTCCTCTTCTCCTCATGAGGAAGCTGGAGACAGCAATGAGGCCACCTCTCAGTGTCCTCTCCTCCAGGCTGAACAGACCAAGTAACCTCAGACCCTGCTCACAGCTTCCCTTCAGGACCCTTCACCCTCTTTGTTGCCCTCCTTTGGATGCTCTCTAGTAGTTTAATAACTTTCTTATATTGTGGTACCCAAAACTTCATACAGTATTCAAGGTGAGACTGCCCCAGTGCAGAGCAGCCCAGGACAATCCTCTCCCTTGCCTGGCTGGTGATGCTGTGCCGGATGCTTCCCAGGACATGCTCAGAACTCCTGCGTTGTGACATGATTTTAAAAGCTTTTTTAAAAATCTATAAATTTTAATTAGCAAATATTATATTATATTCAAATAGTAACTGCATTTGTAACTTAGGCAAAAATACAGGAATTGAAATATTTTTTAAGACAGCTCATCAGGAATAAAATCATAAAGAAATTATGGTAACATTGCTAAATTGATACAAAATCTCCTTCCTATAGTACAATAAGCAACAATAAGCATTCAATAAGACGTTGCAGACTTTGATTCCCAAGTCAAAATTATTTGTGCTCCTAAATATTTTAGTTATTTTCAATGCCAACAGCTGTGCTGAAGCTTTTAACTATGTTTTCCTCTCAAGGAGAAAGACAACTGTTCTATTTTCTCTTACTCTCTTAATTCATATTGGAATTTGTTGATCTGTAATGGCAAATACTACCCTAGCTGATCCAAGAGTACATAGGCTCTCTCCCTGTCAAGACTGCTGTGTTCATGGCCAAAACTAACTAGAAGATGGCACATGCAATCTGTCTACACAACCCTGTGCCTGGATGTTAAGTGACACAGTCATGTTGGTGCAGCAAAGAGGAAATCCAGACAAGAGGACTTGCACAGTGGGAAGGCAGACTGGGCCCAGCTACTTGCCCTGAACACACACACTGCTGATGATGAACTGCTTGGGATCAATTACCAGAGTTTTACTCAGGCATCTGCACAACACTGTGACGTGTGACACAACAGAGAGCATCAGCTTAGCTCTCTTCATTACATTAACTGCTGCTTTGCCTCAGATGTTTCAGATCTTTCTGAAAAACTGAGTTGTTTCTCTTCAGCATGTAAGAGTAATGTAGCATAAATCAATAAATCATGGCACTCACTAACACATCATGAACCAGTGTTTCGAGAATTTCCCATTCTAAAGTTCAGCTAAAATGAAATTTTGTTCTAATGAATCAAGAGAACAGTAGTGTAAAAAAAAACTACTCTCCTAAATTTGCAATGATTTTTCTGTATTTCTATGGAATTAGATCTAATTCTGAGGAAACATAATTGTGACTTTTATTACTTAAAATGTTAAAAAAAATTAACTGAAATTGAATATCTACGTTAAACTATGTTAAGAAACAAGAAGAAAAAACCCGAACCACCATCTGCCTTTATCTTTCAGCCTGAAATTAAAGCACAATTCACAGGAATTACCTGTTTCTGTAATGGTCAATATTGAAGCTTTCTATTTTACATTTGATTTTGGTATAGACATCCTGCATATCCACTGAGGCACTGAGATCCTCTAATTCACTGACAATACAGACTTCTGCAACAGTCAAAGAAAATAAAAAATATTAGTTATTAATCTGAAACTTAAAGGATTGTATACAAGAAACATATCTGAGACACTACATTTCATAAATAGGATGATGCTACTTCTACTCAGAGTTTTCTCATAAAGCGCTGTTTGATTCAAGTGTCCAAACATTTTTATACAAATGTATTGAGAAACATTTTTATGGGGTTTCTAGTTTAGATATTTATAGCATAATTCTATGGGGGAAAAAATGAAAATAAATTGGCCAAGATATTTACACTAATTACAATAGTTTTCTTTCTCTTGTGTAATTATTTAAAATCAAAGGTTTAAGGACATTTCTTGAAAATTAGCCTTAAAAATAGTCACTTTATTTTTTCACGTTTTTATGGAAAACAGTGTTAATAGCTAAGCAGCAGTATTTCCTAGAAAATATTTGAAGTCCAGCAGTTTATGGAATCTGAGTTTCTTTCAAACAATTACTGTTGGATGATAATTCAACTTTACCTTATAGAGAAAAAAAGATAAGCTCTGTACAACACATATTTTTCTTTTCTTCTTTTGACTTTGGTGATTATATTAAATTCTGATTTGAAATTATCAATATTAAACTACAATGGACAGACACAACAAATCTGACTAAATAATATCAAAACGAAACATGTTTGTTTCTAAGGAAATAAGTGTTGCAGTCTACATCAATTAACCAACATTTCCAATTTAATTTAATCATCTGTCCACAGGGAGGGGAATTTTATGCCAAAAACAATACTGAATTCTAATTTGCATGTAGTACCCTAACTACAGTTTGTTGCTGTTATTTAAAATACAGCTCCAACTCATTCTGTCTGTGTTACAGTGTTCAGTAATGTTGATACAAGCTCTGAATAGCTGTAAAATAGGCTGTGCTACTTGGAATCTAAAATAGTACATTAGGCAGAAAAATGCAGAATACCTGTGCCATTATTTCTAGGATCACGGGCAAACAATTTTACAGTAATTTTTGGCAACATCCATTGCATCCAAAGGCTGACACGTCCACTTGAGACTCCAATATTACTTGTTGTTTGTTCCAATGTAATGGAATCTGAGAATGGGGAATCATCACCACCCTGAAGAGAATCACCCTATGAAAAAAAAGCAATAGCTGAGGAAAAATCTGGGTTGTTTTTCTATATCAATTGATATGGATGCACAAAATATAGAAACACAGATTCCCAAATAGTATATTTGAATTCAGTCATTTGTAACACCAGGAAAAGATAAAGTATTTTTCCCTTTACTTTGGTAGAGATAGCAGACTTTGGCAAAGACTAAATGGTAAAGCTCTAAGGTTTTATGACAGGTCTCCTTGGCATAGCACACTTACCTTATTAACTCTACACTATGGAAACACTATAATCAATTTAAAACAAAGGCTAATAGGAATATTTGGAGATGCCATAGGAAAAGGGATTTGGAGGCTTGCATATATCTGAAAGGCAAAGGAAGGAAAAGTCCTTGGAAGTACCAAATGAAGAGCTACCCAGTAAAGCCATAACAGCTACATTATGTACACTCTGTGTTTGGGTTTTTTTTCTTCCTTGTATGTGCCTTCCTGTAATTTCTTGGAAAAAAGATTTCAGAAAATAATAGCTTTTTGTAAGAACTGGAAATATTGTATTTGCCACTTTCTAAATATTTCTGTTGTTAAAAAAATTATTGTCACTTGTAATATTCTTAAATGTATGAAATGTTGACAAACGAGCTTGAAGAAGCTTCCACGCCATCAATAATCTCTGTTCATTCCCTAAAATTTAAGGCTCAACAAAGAAAACACAAAGATTAATGTTTTTAGGAGAAGATGTTGACAAATGAAAGCTGTGCTGAAAATTCTGTTATGTGGACTTATTAGAGCAATGCAGGCATGTTCTGAAAATATTTACCAGCCAAAGGACGTCATCCTGCTCCTTTCCTGGATCTTCCAGACAGGGAAAGAAAGATGCAAACATATAACTGCTCATCAGCCCCCAGTGTTTACAGCCTAGTAAACTGAATGCAAGGGACACATAAGCTACTAATGTCATCCAGAAGCCCCTGAATATCCAGGACCATCTCCACTTGCAACTCCACCATGTGTTGCAAGTTTTCTTCATTCAAGCACAAAGGAAAAAGGTTTAGTCATTTTGATCCACTAAGACCAAGTTGTTTCTAAGATTAACAGACCAATAAACACCCCAAGTCTTATCTTTCATTGAAGATTTGTGGGAATAGGCATTGTAAATTATGATGAACAACATGTTTGAGATTTATCTAAATAAAAGCCAGGATTATTTCTATGGAAGACACCCCAAAAGGCAGATCTACACAGTAAACACTGCAACTGGATTGAAACCATTTTAACCTGTCAGACAAGATTGAGAATGCACTTATTTCAACTTTAGATGTCCCAGGAAAGCTTGTTTTCAGTAGCAAAATTAAAATCTGACAGTACTTCTCTCATTCTGTAGTCCAAGGCTGGAAAATGCAAGTATGGAAGTTCTGTTAGCAATCTATTTTCTGGATGGGTAGGACCTAGTCCAAACCTAATGACATAACTCATATGGAAGCATTTATGTTGACAAATCACATTTTCATTCAACTCAGGCCTACAATTTAATTATAGGTTCTCTAAATTATAAGAGGACACAGAAACAGTAAAGGTACTTTATCTGTGTGGAGTAAGCTTTACCCTTAAAAAGCTCAATGATACTTACTGCAATTGGGAAGAAACCAGCTACATTGTCAACAGCTGACACAAAGAACTTAGCATTCCAGATACTCATGCATATGAGGAAGGGAAAGCTTGTCCGACTAACCAATGGATGTTTCTTGAAAATGACACCTCAACATGAGACTATAATACCTGGAGCAACTCAGCAAATGTAATATGAAGTGTTGCAATGAAAATTCAGATCCAGTTCACCTTCGTCATCTATAGTGACAGTGGCTTTGCATTAATCAAAATGCAAGAAAGAAAACAGTACATTTCTATTTATTTTTATATTTCTTATATAAGGCATTACTGCTTACAGCTCTGAACAGATTACCTGGACAGCCATAGGTGACCATCTTTTGAAAAACTGTTCAATTCCTGAGGTCCAAACAGCATTTGTTCCCTATCAGGTTCCAAGTGAGCTAACTTGTTTACACAATCCCACCTGAAATCTCTCTCCATGTCATGGACTTAGCATGACTCTCTAGCTTTTAGTGTTTGTTTATTCTTCCTCTTCTGTTTTCCTCTTACACTGCCTGCAAATCAAATTATTAAATATAGCAGGGCCTGTCTCCTGCTGTGTATCTAATAATATTTAATGCCTACCACAGCAGGACATCTCATTGGAGAACCCTCATATAGCTCATTTCACTGTGATGCAGCTAGCTCCCAAATCAGAGTGGCACATGGAACACATGCCACCCAACAAAGCTAGTTAAAAAAGAAGTGTGGTAGAACCTGCTAAATAACATGTTCAGGGCAGAGGTTAACTCCTTTCTCACAAACTGTAACTTATATTTTCCATTTGCTTCTCCAGTAAAATCCTTCCTGCTTCTTGCCTTTTTTGTCCAGATTCCAATCTCTTCATATTATTTACTAACCATGTCCTTGCAAGATATTTCCTACTGTCTCTACAAAGAGCTCTACTCTCTCCAGTGCTACTTAATTATCCTACAAGGCAGCACTAACTGACAGTGACATGAAAGTAAATACCTTTTCAACACTGAAAACAAAATTCAGTTTTCTTCAAGGATGCCAGCATCCATGTTCTTTGAACAGAAAATTATGGGTAAAGCAGCCTTGGAGAGTGTCAGGCCTGCAAGCTCCCCAGCACCCAAAAGGATGTAGGCAGAGCAGTCATTTCTCCAGTGCTAACCACTGTTAGCCTTTATTGCTTCTCCTGAAATGGCAGGTTCCAGAAATAAAACAGTGCCATAACCCAGCCATTTTGCTGTCCTCAACTACCCTTGCCAACCCTCTGCAAACACCAGCCTGCCTCCCTTCACCTACTCTGCTCACTTCCAAAGCAATGAAAGGTAGGAGTGAAAAACTTATCCTTCTAAAGTCACAATGCTTTGAGAATCCTATCTCCCATTTTGATGAGTCTTTATTTGCAAAGTCCTCATTCTTGGAGGACATCAGAGAAGCTTCAACCTATTTCATAACTTGAGATTTTATGCCATGTGAATGGCATTAGCTCTAAACCTTTCAATTTCTGACAATAAAGTCCTTTCTATTAGTTTATTTTGTGTAACATCCACACAGCTCTTTTGACACTCTGCCTTTCAATAACTTTGTACACCTTTGTAATTTGCCTTTGAATGACTGCCCCTAAAGATGATGCTTCAATGTTGGGAGTTTCACTGTGTCTGAGATGACCCTTCTTATCACCCTTCACATGCTCCAGAAAGACAGTGGAGTCAACAGTATTTTGGGCAGATCCCTTCAGAAGGGCAGATGTGAAGGAAGGAGTCATCCAAAGAGAATTTCCCTGTGCTGAGATCTTCAGATGGATTTCACAAAGTATCAAGAAATAAAAGCCAATTAAGGTAAGGAAAGAGAAAAACAATACTTAAATGTTTATTTACAGTTTAGATCAATGTTCTTGACAATGCTGATGTTCTGTGGACCCATTTGTAGGTCTCCATTCCCTGCATTCTATAAAAAGCAATTTTCTTTTCTTTTCTTTTTTTTTAATCTGAATAATTTTTCAAGTTCTGTTTGTACTATAAACACATTTCATTTTGCCAAACCGTAACTTACAAACTGTGATGGAATGGGTGGGAATGAGAGACAGTCTCCTTCTTGTCTTCCACACACTCCCCCACTCTCCCACTGTACATGTTCCAAAATGGGTTTGAATGAAAATCAACTTTGTTCTAAAATTTTGGCAGGTCTCTACATTTCTGATAGTTGAAAAAGAAGAAAACAATAGCTAATTAAACTTAAAGAGGCACACTTAACAGCAAATACATATTGCCACGGTGGTAATTTTTGGATTTTATAATTGGGTTATTTTATTTCTGTAATTGAATGTTTTCAGCTGTTTCATGCATTTTCTTAGGACTTTTTTTCCACAGAGAGCTATTTTTCTTTGGTGGTTTGAGTACAAAGATAACTTTACTCTGAAGAAAAGTCATGCTATAATTTTCCCATGCTTCTTTAGGATTATTTTTATGACGATATTAAATTATGTACAACGCCTCTCAGAGAATTAGTCAGTTGATAATTTTGGCACAAAGTTACTTAAAATAGTATTTGTAAGATTTTTGAAGAACTGCATTTACCCTAGAGTTACAGATACCCCTCAGATGTATCATTAGAAATTGGACCTGCAATTTCCAGTGTTTCGAACTCATTCTCCCACAGAGCCTGAAAATCCTAGCAAGGGCCTCAACTGCCTTGGGCTCCACTTCACCCAGCAATTCTGTACTTGGGCTCCTGCATTCCCACCCAGTGTTCCAGGTACCTTGACCGTACTCCCCCTTGCACTGGCAGCAGGTCAGTGTAGCTCAAACCAGGTTTGGCTGCGGCGTTCAGCAACGATCTCTTGATGGCAGCTCTGGCAGAGCTTGTCAGGAAACATCCCCAGCTGCTCAACCCCCTGTCCCTGCAGAGGTGACACCGTGCTGCCTCTGCCTACTTCAACAGTTTAACTTCAACATACTACCAGCATTTTTTCTGTGATGAAAACGTGCAAACAGCTGAATTGGCCCATTCTCTTTGTCAGTGGCAGATGCTGCTCTGAAGACAGATATAACATGCTGTATGACTGCCCTTTGGGAGGCAAAAAAACAGAAGAGATTGCATTTCTTCTTAGCCTTCTCTTCATGGTACTGTAACCACAACCATTAGGCAGAGTCAAAGGGTCTGAAAAACTGATGGTCTGCAGTAGCTGACATTTTATATTTTTTGCCTCCAACTACACTCAAATTCACAGATTTTTTTTTGCAGTGAAAAATTAAGAAAGTGAAGTGAGAAGAAAGACTGTGCTCTTGTTTCTCATGGAGTTGCAACTTTCATTTTGGATTTTCAGCACCCAGCATGTTATCGTTAAATATGTTTATTCATTACTTTTCTGCTCTGTTTCCAGATCTACTGAAAAATCAAGCCAGAGTCAGAAACCCTGAACTATTTTCCCACAACTTTTCATGCCAAGTCCTAAAATATACAATTTGAATTCTTTTACCAATTGTTGCAAATTGACCAATATACTGAGTTTATTTTCTTACCAGAATTTATCTTTGTTCATCAGGAAGATCCAAACATACGAGGCCTTCATCCTTGGCCCGCGTAAAGCTCAGGGATGATCACAGTTTGGCCACACTAATGCTATGCCTTATCAAAATAACTTCTGCACTCTTGCTCAATCACTGAGTTTCCCCAAGGACTAAACACTTCTACCACTGTTTGTACTTAAGTAAACAGTAACAAGTGGCCTGTTGTAGTCTGTACTACCTTACCTTTTCCAAGGCGGGGATGGTAAAAATGATTAACTGTTTCCAGCCTCCAGTATTTAAGCCTCTCACTCATCTCTCCCTGTCCTATCACCACCCAGGCTCAAAGTCTGTAAGCCTAGGTAGCTTTATCCACATCAGACTCACATCAAGTTGTCAGCAAGAAAAGAATTCAACACAGCTTAAAATATAAATCATTCACAAATCACATAAACAAATTACCTTTTTTTTTTGCTATTTGATATAAACAGTTGTGCAAATTTGCTTTCTTCTTTTATAGCAAGTCTGTTGCAGCTGAAAGAAGCTTTAAAAATAATCATGTGTCTCCCACAGAGCAAAACACAGTAACTATAAAAATCTCTAAACTTAAAAAATCCCACAGCTATGGCAGCAAAGCTGTTTTCATTTGACAGATTTCAAGATCTGAAGGCTCAGAATTATAGAAATATATAAACAAAATACAGAGTCTGATAAAAAACAAACTTCCAGAAAATTTCCCCATGTCAAACCTACAGAAGTATATATTATTATTTTACTACTCTAATATTGTTCTTGGTTCACTACTTCACTAAATTTCATTTAGATAATTTAGAACTTTTAGGAAAATAATTTTTCTAGATAGTGTATAACATTTATTGAGAATATAAAAAAAATAAAATAAATTATGAAGAACATTTTGCAAAAGGGTAAGATATGAACACTGAACTTGGACCCATATTACCAAAATAATCTTGGTAACATATGGATTAAAACAATTATGGAATAGTTTCAATTAATGCTCCAAGTACAGCATGTACTCCAAATGCTGCTGTCTATATAGATGATCAAAACCGAATTGTTATTTATAAAGCTGGTGGTTTCTGATTGTAATGAGAAATTAATTTGATGTGAGTAGGGCGAAAACCACTATTTTTGTGACCATATTGTTTTATTATTATTATTGCTTACCTTCAATTTTGTATCCATGGCAATATTTTTCACCATTGAAATCATGCCGACATAGATATACCAAAACCAAGGCTATTCAAATAATCTAGAAACATTTTAGTGAAACAATTTGAGAACTGAAACTCAAACTTCCTTCTAATGTCAGCTGCCTCTTTAGGGTGTGGGGGGGTGTGTGTGTGTATTATGCACATAAAAAGTAGCAATCACCACTTCATTTTCTCCAAACCTGGGAATTAATATAAACTATACACAAACTATATTGGCTAAACCAATCCTGGCCAAATGTTGAATATGTATTGCACTCAGAATCCAAGTGTTCCAGAGCTGTTCTGTGAGGTATCCCTAAAGCTGATGGGGTTATCCTGAGACTGAAAGCCAGTCATTCAGGAAAGTGTCCCTACATTCTAATAGATTTATGTTAAAACCAAAGCACTGCATACATGTGATACCTTGGTATACCTTCAACTCATCTGATGCATTTTTGACTCTCTCTTGGAGGACAAACAAGGTCAACTCACTATTCTGACTTGTAAACCTGACAGGGTCACTAAGAAAACAACAAATACTGTGTGTGTGCACTGGCACAGCTTCCTGTGACCACCCAATTTACTCTATACCAGCTACCTGGAGACTTAGGCTAATGACACTGTCTTGGGTTGGAAAATGTAACCAAAAATGTGTGTTCTGTTTTCATCTGTTGAAACCTGTTGGGAGATATTGTTCTTCTCTCCTCCTGCACCCATCCTTCTCTTCCACCCGTCCTCCTCTGAGGGACATCACCTGTGAATGGGCCACTTAAGGCCTCTCACATGACTGATAACATCACCTCATTCCATTGTGAGATGCTCCACCCCGTGGGAGGAGCCAAAGCCTTTTCACCAGCATAAAACCTGCAATCCCAAACACTAATTCAGCCAGTTTTCTACTGAATTCTCTGAGGAAGATCAGACCTATCTTGCCAGCACTGAACCCTTTGTTCTACAGGATCATCTTTAGTCCACAGAACAACATCTGTTACTCTAAGAAGACTTATTTAGACTTCCAACCCTGACAACAGGGTGTCAGGTCGTATCTCCGACTCTGTCAGGGTTTTCTAGGACTTTTGTTTGTTTTCTTGTTTGTTTTTTTTGTACTACTGCATTTGTTTTTTTTTGTTTTTTTTTTAAATATTCCTAGTAAACAACTGTTATTCCTATTCCCATATTTTTGCCTGAGAGCTCCTAATTGGAAAATTGTAATAATTTGGAGGGAGGGTTTTTTTTACATTCTCCATTCCAAGGGAAACTTCAGTTTTCCCTGACAGATACCTGTCTTGCCAAACCAAGACAGACACTCATGGGTGAAGTTTAACACAGCATTCATGCTGATAAAAGAATTAGCCTGCTTTCCTCAGAACAAGGCAGGACTCCTCCCTCTTCCTCAAATATTTTACAGTCTCAGGCAAACACAGACATTATGATCAGGTACCAGATTGCTCCAGGCAGTTACACAGTGTTAAAAATTAAGGAAGCAGAAATACATAAAACAGTGTGTCCAACTTTATATCAGAAGATGCACACCCAAATGCTCATGTGACAGGGCTGCAAGAGCACTCTGAGACATGGCCAGCTGAGACAGGGGAAAGGACTGGGCCTCAGGAGTAGTTCATAGGTGGCACAGTGGCTCAGCTGTGGCTGCATGGAGGTGGGGTGAGCACACAGCCCGGCACAGTGCCAGCCTTGGAAGCCTTCACAGCCCAGTACCCCTCCAGGCTGCCAATGCAATTCACACACAGCAGCTCCCTACTGAGCTACACATCAGTGACTCACAAGCAGTACACATATCACAGGTATCTTCAAAACAACACTTATTAGTCTACTAATTCTGGACTTGAAAAATGGCTTATACTTCTTGACCTGAACACACTAACCACAGCTTTCTGACACAAGACAATATGCACTCACTTCAAAGAGAAACAATAGAAACAAATAATAAATATAGGCACAATACAATACAGCAAATGTGTTTTTTTCTCTTTTTTGTTCCACCAAAATGAGTAATAAAGTATTCTTCATTAGTTTATTGGGGCAAAGTTATTTTCCATCTGGACTCTACTACTCGTTTTGATTTTTCTGATTCTTCCTTGGCTGTACACCAATCTATTTTGTAGGTCAGAACTCACACAACACATTTCTTTAAGAAATAAAAATACCTCTGTAGTGGTTCCAATGTCAGCAGATGGACTGTATGTGCTGGTATCTGGTGGAATAGTACCGACACTACTTTTAACTGGAGAACTAGGAGGAGCAGGTCCTGTCATTGTTTCAGTATAGACAGAAGACACAGATTGATACTGAGCTGCTTTCCTCTGAATTTTATTCCAAACTTTACTTGTGATCTCAGCCAGTTCATACAGAAGCTGCACCTGAAGGAAAAAATAAAACTTAATTTTAGGATGAAGCTTCTCTTAATGAGGTGAAGGAAAAACCAAAGTCCTCCACTGAGACTTATAAAATAGCAGAACTGAACTTCTCACCATTTATAATGTTCTAATAAGCAACTACATGGCAAATAAAATAATTAGTATCAGTTACAGCATAGTGACTTCAATAAAAATAATCTGTGCTTTTTGTAAACATCTGATACATAGCTCAAAAACATAAGCAATAACATGGGCTTGTAAAACTTTTACTAACATAAATTTTAACAATTAAGCAAAGGTAATTGATCAAATATTTTATATGTATAGATACGGTCTCTAGGAAAATGCAAATGTAAACTTAGTAAAATATTAACAATGCAAAATTAATCGTTCAAATGGTATTAAAATAATGATCCCATGCAGCATGGGAAACTGATCTGGCTTTGGAAGAATACTCATACCAAACTCAATAGTCTCCTGGCATATGTCATTCCAATATTCAGAAACATTGTTTAACTTGCACATTGTTTGACTCAGTTCTAAGATATTTACACAAGTTTTTGTAAATAGGCATTAATCATGGAATTTGCATGACAACATATTGGAACATACTGTATAAAAAAAGGTCAGTGAAAAGTGAAAATAATATATAAGCAGATTCACAGCTGGATACCATACCCAACTTGCCATTATAAAAAATTGAAATTCTCATATTTATAACAACTTTAAGCCTCAGGACACTTCTGCTCTATGAAGCTGGCTTCTTATGTGGGCAGAACAGATGCAGAAAAACACTGCTGTCAATCTATATTTGATACAAAACAGTACTTGATTTTGTGCGTGAGAATGTGTGATGAAGTCTCAAAGTACATGGTGCAGTCCTTTCCTAAGAGGTGAAATGCTGGAGTTTTATAAAAACCTTCTTAATTCATCTTGGATTTTCTTTTGAAGTTTCAAGGTTTACACAGAGCAGGTCATATAATCTTTTGACAGGATTTTCCTTAGAGGAGATAAACTTCACAGTACATATTTTTCCTTCATACACAGAGCCATCTACAGCCAAACAACTTTGGCTGTGATGAAGAGCTCTAATTTCAGTTATGCTCTAAAGTATTTGGCGTCTGTAGCACTCTGATAGACAATTGGAATTACCAAATTCAAATTTCTAAGTTTTCCATGTAATGCAGGAAGCTCAACTAATGTCCTAATGTAACTAACTAATGTAATGTCCACCCAATTGATTGACTAATATAACATTAACTGGTGTTGACACTTTGCTGGCAAAGGTATCCCTAGAAATTTAATAGGATACAGGCAGATATCCAAATCATACATGCTTGCAATTTCCCCATGTCCCAATTTTTTTCCAAGAAAATGAAGGACAACTTAAGCTAAATTTGTTTTAATGAAACAGGGCTTCCAGAAATTTATTTATGCTACTGTTCCTAAAGGCACAAAGTAATGCAAAAGAAGGAACTTGTGTTTACATACAAGTTCATATACAAGGTGAAGAGATTTGTCATCAGTTAATCCAACAGTGAAAGGTTTAAATCTTACAGGGGTTGCAGTAGTCATAATCATTAAAGCTAATAATTATCTTGTCAGAGAAACTTTTTAAAATCACTCAGGATAGAATCTTCCCAGGTACTCTGAAACAGTGGCTATTTCAGACAGCAGTAGCCATGTCTCTGAACATCACCAGCAACCAGCCAGCCAAGTAGTATGATCAAAATACTCTGTCTCTCTCTGAAAATAAGTTCAGCAAACAAAAAGGCACACTTTCATTAGAGAGAGATGACTTTCACAGAGTTATGTTAAGAGGCAAAAAATACCAAAAACCCTCACAATAAAGCCTCATTAAAACAAAAAAGATGGCATGTGTCTACATGTAAATAAAATTTCAAAACTTCAGATTAAGTCACATCTTTGGTTATTTTTAATGCATTTTATTTAATTCCTTTGGTTGTTACTGATTGAAATGGAAGGATTCCTTTTTCTCTTGTTGGCTGCATGTTTTCAAATGTGTAGTGTCAATATTTTACAAATACATTTCTGATTATATGAGAAAGGCTAGTGTAAGTGTAAAACCTCCCTCCTTTCCAAGTATTTTAGAGCATATATAATAATTATTTTTAGAACAACTATGTGAGAAAAGAAAAATGGTAGGACAAAAAGGATAACTGCCAGTATTTGTTAAAAAAGGCTTCCCGTTCTCACTGCTTCTACTCTCTCCTCAGCAAAAACAAACATAACTCAGTAAGACCCCACTGACTACTTGGCAAAATCTGTAAAGCTCAATATGTTACAGCATTTGATATTTTAAAAGTAACACATTACTACAAAATTGAAAACTACAACCAAAGACAACATCCTGGCAATTTTTCACATGGAAGCACCTATTGACTTCATGACCATCAGAACATGGCTTCATAGTAAATCATGATAGTCATAAAAATATAATACTTTTTACCTTTGCTAGCATTTAACAAATTCACCAAATTTCACCTATTTTAAGGCTGTCATCTATAGAAAAAATACAGCCTATCATTGTAAGAAATCAAATTTCATACTGTGAATTTGTAACTATCAAATGATGTTAATGGAACTGTATTTTCCATCTTCCATCCTTCAACATCTAGTTAAAGAAGACTGATTACCTTTTTTTCTTCCCTTAAGGACAAGTAAGGCCCAAGTAAAGGAGAAAAGACAGTTCAAGAACCTTTAGTAAACTCAGATAATTTGTCCGCATCCTTTCAGTCACTAAAATTAGTAACTTCACAGTGTACGAGGACACCTTTAAAGACAATAACATTTGATCTAATATTCCACACCACAACTTCATTTTAACATTGCACTATGCTTATAATATGATTTATATAGAGCTTAGAGCTTCAGATTTTAGTGGAAATACTTTCTTACAGTTTGCAAAATTATTAATGATATACACTTTAATAGGAATGCTTGAAAAATACTGTATTTTTCTATTTTCATTTTAGTTCTCAACTCACTTATTTAGGTAAGACTTGCACTTGTAAGGATGCCATTCCACTTTTAATATTATCAAACACCTACTTTATTTGAAACACCAGCAAACCAGGTCCAAGTCATTAAAACACAAGGTGTACTTGTGTTTTAATTAAAACACAAGGTGTACTTTCTGAAAAATCTAAGCACACCTTTTTCTTTTAATAAACACAAACGAGGTGGTAACTTCTGTTTAGATGCATTCACCTGTTTTTTCTCCCCTTCACTGTAGGATACCATTGCTTGCCTAAAAAACACTTCATGTTCAAAGCAATGTTAGTTCATGAAAATGTAGCAAAAAAAAAATTACATTAAACCACTTCAATGTAAGAATCCACAGTGACAGCAGAATAGTATCACAGCATTTAATGGTACATCTGCAATTCATTTCACTCCATCAGCCAAAAGATGCATTTATACTACAGCTATTACATTTGGAGAAGAGTTTAAATTACAGAATTTGAGAGACCTTCAAAGCAAATCTCAATCTAAGCACCTTGATCTTGATGACCCACTTAAAAAAATCAAGTTATTTTTAATTTCCTTTCATAAATCAATTAAATGTACCAACCTGGGGGTTGGAGCATTTTATTTCAAGGGATTCAAGGTCGACATGGAGGCAGACGACAAACGAGTGTCTGGACTCTGGCCCTGAAGCAAGCAGCTTCTGGGAAGTCACAGCTAAAGTAGAAGTACAGCCCATTGGTTCTACCAAATTAAGTGTCATTTGTTGTCCAAGAAGAGTATATATACTGAAATGATGCAGACTAATTGTCCATGGAAAAGCGTCACCTAGTGATTAAAAAGAAGGGGAAACAGTTAAACAATTGCTTAATGAAATTGGGTTTTAATTAAAATTAAATTATAAATTGGTTATTAATTAAAAATTAAATAGGGTATTAATTTCAAAAAATTAGCAAAGGACTTATTCTAAACCATCTTAGAAGTCAGCAAGTGCCATCAACAACCATTATATGGATCCCCAACTCTAATAAATATAATTCAACCATCATTTCCATGCTATACTTCAAAATCTAAACAATAGTAACAAATTTTTTACAACTTGTAAAAACTGAAATCCACTGGGAATTTTAACTCCAAACTGTGAAGAAACATGTACAACTTAGTTTTAAAAGAAATCTTTCTGCTTCATATAATTTTCCTCAAACTGAGGAATATCCAGAAAACACTCCCCACTTTTTTCAGCATGAGTGCAGTTCAGAGGCAGCTCCTTCTAGTATGTACTTATATCTGTTTACAGATTTTAATACTAAAGAACTGAATTCTTTCCTTTAAAAGTCTACAGGTTGCACCTCAACACAGTCCTGCTGCAGAGTGAAGCCTATTCCAAAGCTCACAGTGCAGCTCCTTCCACCGCCTCACTTAAACTTCCTAGGAACAGAATGGTAATGGATTTTTTAAAAAAAAATTATTATTATGGACATAAATTTAGCACTTCATTTCTTATATGCAGGAAGAAGCCTACCCAGAGAGGTTCCTGGCATCCTACCAAGAAATGTTATCAGGAATAATCAGTGAGGGAATTAGCAGTGCACAGCTGAACAATAAAATGCCTACAGCTCTCATACAATCAGCTTTCTTTAGGTTGTCAATAGATGAAACATAAAAGCTTCCAAAGCAGGATCACAGAACTATTCAGGTAGTTCTTTAAAGGGCCAACAGGAACTCCTTTTGGTGAAAGAAAATTTTCAACAGTTCTACCAGCTGGAGTTGAGAGGAACTGAGCACACAGATTACAGGACTTGAAACAGAATCCCTGTGGTAGCTGACCCTGGCTGAGTGTCAGGAACCCACTGCAGCTGCTATCACTCCCCTTACTCAGCTGGATTGGGAGAGAAAATAAAACAAAAGGCTGGAAGAGAGGGAGAAATAATTCACCTGTTACTGTTCATGGGCAGAACAGACTCAACCTGGGAAAGTCCATCTGGAGCCAGTTGGAACCAGTTTTGTTAGGAAAACAAAACTGATTTAGGAAAGCTGCTGGAATGTTCTCACAGACAATCAGCCCTGCAGTCCACCCCACAACCAAAACCTTGCCATGTAAACCACATCCAATCTCACATATGATAGCCAGGTCCCAGAGAAAAAAAATCAGGCTCCGGGAGAAACACTGAACCAAAACTCTAAGAATGCTCAAAAGAAGTGGGGAAAATAAGGCACTGAAAAGTACATGGGTAATTCTAGTTTTACCTGAAATGGATATGGGTTTTTGCTCTTCAGAGGTTTAAGAACATAACAATATTTCAGGGAGCCTTTGGGGTTGCTTTTGTTTGGTTTTGTTTTCTTTAAAGAAAATCTTTATCCCATTTGTCAGATTTCCTACTGAGGAACTTGGACCCTTTTGTGACAACTTGGACAACACAGACTCTGTGCCCAGCATGTGAATTTTCAGTTCACCAAGAGAAACTGCCTGTCTCAACATGAAGTAATGTCCAAGCTGCTGGAGACAGTGGCAGATCCAGACACAGCAGGTTGGTGAGCATCCACAAACCTCAGCCATGCCTGAAAACATCTTCATCTTTGCAGGGAGAACAGAGAAGGAGAAAGGGAAGGAGAAAAGTTCTCATTCCCATAGGAAAATTTGGAAAGTTATCCGGTATGAGGCTTTATTTTTCAAAAATTTGAGTCATGGATAAAAAAAATCCAAATTAATCTAATAGCCCAGAAGCATGGGAGCCAGTCCTCAGATTCAGAGGAGAAAATGGTACACAAAGGTACACTGGGCTGGGCCCCTTGGGGTGTCTTGGGACAAAAACAAATTTGAACCAGTGTTTTTAAACAATGTATGAAGAGTGTATTTGCTGCCTGGTGTGACCTATAGTCAATACTGTCCTGCTGAGAAATCACAACACTAAAAAATAGCACCAGCTGTTAACTGTGATCATTTAAAGAAATTAGAAGGGGTTTGAAATTGAAAGAAAACTTCATTCAAACATCTTTTTACTATATTATTTTAGTAGGACTTCTATTTTTTCTTCCACAGGTGGCTTCAGCAATAAATTTATATGGTCAAAAGTATGTATCAGAAAACTGTGTCTCATCCCAAGAACAAACTGAGAATTTCAATAGTTTATTTTGAAGCTATTACACACTGAAGAATTCAGTTCAAAATGACTTGAAAATGTTTTCAAAAGGTTTGCAGATTAAAACTTTTGAAGCAGCTAATTTGTGTTTTTTTCCAAATTCAGTCAGCCAAGAAATACAAAAAAATAATTACACTGGATGGAAAAAATTCAAATGCAAAGTCAACTCCAAAGACATGTTTCTAATTATTATGTATGAAATCTGACCCCCAGAGTAAATTAACATAGTAAATTAACCACAGAAATTAACACAAATTAACATATTTCATAGATTAGAAAGAAACAGTATCTAAGGAAAAAAATCAGTAGTAGCTCGACTAGACTGCATACAATATTTACCTGAAAAGGAAAACAATGATAAAATATTATCAATTTATAGAAATCACATTATGTTGAAAAGACACTGTAGTAAAGATACAGTGAATTTACAGCTATAAAATTCTTCCTAATGTCATCCATTACCTCTTCTTCAGCTCCATATACACTATTTGCCTGTTCTAACACTTCACTGAACTGTGCACCTGATAAATCCTTGTTTTGTTGTTGTACCTATGTCTTATTTGTTTTCAAAAAAAAAAACCCCAGTAGCTTCATTCATTTGCAAATTCGTTTTATGAAACTATAAAAAAAAAATCAATTCAAAGAGTCTAAACATCAAAAGCAACATTGCTTATAGGATTTTCCCATAATTTGAAGAATGGTTTCTTGGTAGAAAGGAAAAGTCAGTGCCACATTTAGCAGAATTTTCTCTACATCTAAACTTCCCATCTATGTATACTATTATGTTGTCACCTAATTGATGAAATTCTGAAATATTTTAAGTAAATAGGGAATACTGCAACTGCCTTCAGTGGAACTACAGCACATCCACCATTTATTATGGCAAGATTATAACATATACACATGAAAGACCCCTGCTCTGGTTGAAGATTCTGGTTAATTCCTGATCTACTACTATCCTAAACTCTTATTTTTAATTTCATACAGCACCATCACTGATTTGTATTTGAAAATTTATTAATTAAACTATTTCACCTGCTTTGATAACTTCTTAAATTTATAAATACCACTTTCAGGTATTTGGCAGTTGACTGATCCAACCATTAGACAACTTTCAAAGAACTGGCATTTGTCATTTATCTGCTACTTGCAATAATTTAGAAAGACTAATTTCCTACAGAATTTTTGAATTATTTTTCCAATGTATAAATAAAAAAAAAATTGGTATGTAGAACCCCTTTCTCTGGTACTTACTCATGCACTTTGCTTCTTTGCTACATGTAATCACTAATGCTCATAGTAAGACTTCCCATATGCATGACATACAATATTGATAAATTTTTATGTTTGTTCTCATTTTTATGAAGTGCTTATCTCTATTTTAAAAAATGGATTGCAATTGTGTTATTTGTACACAATGTCGTGTATACGATGCTGACAGTTCTACAAAAGAGAAATTTTGTTTAACACTAGTAATGGTAGGAAAGAGATCATGAAAGCTTTATCATGCATGTGCTCTGGGATCTATTCCCAGGCTTACCAGTAGTATCCCTTGGAATCCTTGAAAAGCAGCCTGACTACTCTGTCTTCATTTCCCTTTCTGTACCCACACTGCAGGGTCTTTACATGGATTTCTAAAGCCCTCATTCTCATGGGACAAGCAATATTTAAAAAAAGATCCTGCAGTTACTGCATGTTGGGTCACTTGTACTTCCTTCCATCCATGCAATAGCAGAGTACTTCTATGTCGGCATAATCCCAGCTTCTCAAACGTGAGAACTGATTTTACAAGCCATTCTCATAAAAGGTGAATACAATACAGTTATTACTATTACAGGTGGTGACACTGAATATAAGCTTAAATAAACCAAAATAAAGTAGATTTAGATTAGATATAAAGAAGAAATTATGCACTATGAGAGCAGCAACACACTGGAACAGGCTGCAAAGAGAAGTTGTGGAAGCCTCATCCCTGAAAGTGCTCACAGCCAGGTTGGAATGGGCTCTGAGCAACCTGGTCTAGTAAAGTGTCCCTGCCCTAGGCAGGGGATTGGAAAAAGATGATCTTTAAGGTCACACACAAACCCCTCTATGAAACAGTACACTATTTTAATGTCAAATATTTATCTTAAATATAATTGAAAAAATAATTTCTGTAAATTTAAAGGTAAACATTTTTTAAATCTAACACAAGATGATAACTTGTAAGAAGGCAAACATACTGCTGTTCTGCTTTAAGCATTTAACTGCTGGTTTCAGGTTGAAATCTATATGGCACTAATTTCCTATTTCCCTGCAAGTCACTTACTGACAGCTTATTGAGTTTCGACATATGTTGAAATTCTGTGAAGATACATAATCTGTCTTACTTCACAAACAAAAGCCATCTTTCAGATTTAAATACATGGAAGACAGTGATTCACTGAATGTCAGTATATGGCTATCCACCTGACAATGTCAATATGATTAGCAGCAATATCAACAACAATTTTAAGATATTTTGAAGACTGCTTTCTAAAAGTATTTTATTGTGTCTTACCTAAAGATCTGTATCTTACTTTATCTGACATAAGCAAACATTTTTACTAAGATGAATTAATAAAATTTACTACTATGAGTCCAAAGAGGAACATTATTATATTAATTAATTAATATTACTAAAAAATCAGTAACTAAAGTAATTCAACATGTAAACGTCTAAAAACAGGAGGATTTCATCAATACTAAGAATTTTCACTATCAGATTTTTGGAAGACTACTTAGCAGTCCCAAAGTTCTGACCATAACAACGTATGTTGTCCAGCTATATTTACCACATTTTAGCCTATCACTAGAGGTTGGACCTTGGAGAATATACAGATGAATTGTCAAATATTTGAGGTTAGATGTGAACAGAGAGTCACAACTTGCTCTAAGCACTTCTCTAAACATTTCAGTTTTGCTCAAACTGAGTTTCTAATTATTTACTTTCCTCTTAGTAACTATTTTACATAAAGGGTAGCTACAAATAGGACAGAGGTCCCCCTCCTCAGAAGGCACCAAAACAGAGAAGACAAGGGGCAACAGGTACAAGTTGAACTGGGAGAGATTTAATATTGATGTAAGGAAGTTTTTACAGTAAGAACAATCATTAATCAGAACAGCCTCCTTGGAGATGTGCAGGCTTTCAGGAGCAGGGTGTTGGATAATGTGATCTTGGGTCCCTTTGCCCAGTTTGCACCAGGGGATCACTCAAGGTCCTTTCCAACCTGGCCTTCAAGGCTCTAGGATTCTGTGACTCTAACATCTTCAGTAAATACTATCTCACAGATCTCTGTCTGATTAATCTGTACTCTTAAGATAATACCTAATGTAATTCAACACTTTACTTAATTATACTTGTTATTCAACAGAAGTTCAAAGGAATATTTCATTCTTTACACAGACAAATCAGTTTATGGATTACTTAGTTATTTAGTATGACTGAGCTACACTATGTTTCTGAATAAAAGTACTGTAAAAGTACTTTAAAATACTTCTTTTATGCATTTCTACAAACTAAAATTACCTCAGAGATGCAGCAAAACTCTGTAAACAAATGGAAAGACCTGATTGTGGGATAGTGTATAAGCTATTTTTACAGTATGTTGACATCTTGAGGTCAGTAAGTATCTGAGTAGGCTGAAATATTCCCAAATGACAGTAGGAATATGTTCCCTTTTTGTCCTCTTTTAGTCTATCATGCAATAAGAAAAATATATCCGTGAGCACACAGCTTTCTTAAAAGTAACAACACATCCTTGTGGAAAAGCCTTTTTTCTTATATCTTCTTTGTAAAAGAAGGAGTGATCTGAAAAATGGTAACCAGGAAAAGCACGGTTGAATAAATATAATTTCTGAGAGATGGTAACATGTCTGAAGAATGACAGACTGTCCCTGAAGTCTTGTTCAGAGACTGAAGCAAATTAAGAGACTTTCACAATACAAATCCATAAAAATTATTTACCTCTACAGGGGAAGAAACAAAGAAGGTGTCTTTAAAGCTGTGAAAAAACTTTGAAATAATTTCTTTAAGAGGGAGTCTTGGCATGGGAGAAGGCAATGGCTCCACTAAAGAATCAAAAATATTAAGATTGTGAGAACTTCTGTTTGGCATAATTCCCAGAGCAGAAAGCCACACACAAATAAATTCCTTACCACAGGATTTATCCCAACCAGGGGGATTTTTTTCTCTCACTAGGCTCTTTCCTTCAAATCTGGGTCTGACAAAACTCAAATGACTTCTTACTTTCATAAATGGTTTAAATTATATCATCAGTTTAAAACAAACAAAAGACTTCCGTTAAATTTATCTTTTATCTGTCACTATAATCAGCAAATAAGATCATTCCTACTTAAAGTTATTAGGAAAAAGACATATACCTTTCTCTCTTTCTTTCAATCTTTTTTCCATTTCATTTGGCAGCATCTCTAACATGAATTTCAATACTAAAAACTACAATTTTATTTCCATTGCCATGAGCTGAGGTAAAATACAGAAAGGAGCAAAGTCCAATATTAGTGGCAGATCAAGGGGACAAGAAACACAATATTATAAATCCAAACAAATTTCAGATGGCAGGAGCAGTGGCTCTTGAATGTGATTTTCTCTTAATTTTTCATACCCTTTAAATTGTTTATATTCCAGCAGTAAGTATGCAGAAAACAAAATAATTTTCTCAGAAAATGCTGCCACAAAAGCAATAGAAGAATTGCTGCATCTCCCTCTCTTCATCTTAGAATGAATGCTTTCTAAATAATATAGTTTGAGAAAACAACAATGAACTAACTGTACACCAATGCCCTGGATTTGTCTGGGATAGACTTAATTTTCTTTATAGTAGCTGGAATGATGCTGTTCTAGATTTATGCTTAAAAGTGCAGATAATATGGCTATATTCTAACTATTGCTGAACAGTGCCTAAAGTGTTTCCTGCTTCTCACACAGCTCCACCAGCAAGTAAAACTGGGGGCACACAAGGAGCTGGGGAGGGAGACAGCCTGGTCAGCTGACCCCAAATCACCCATGAAATCAGCCAAACAGAAAGGCTGGAACACCTGCCTACTGACAGGAAGCAGCAAATCAAATTGTTATTTTGCTTTGTGTGCACCTGCAGGTTTCACTTTATCTTTTAAGCTGTCTTTATCTCAACCCATAAGCTTTTTCATTTTTGATCTCCTGATTCTCTTCTCCGTTCCATCAGGGCGGAGGAGTGAGAGGCAGTGTGCAGCCAGAGCTGCTGGCTGGAGTTAAACCACAAATACTGGCATTTCCATGGAATGCAAAACTTGGTTGTGAGCCTAGCTCTCATGGAAGTCATTAAAATAAACCTGGAACCCAAGGCTCAAGATGGCTCAGAATATTTACCTCACCTATTTCCAGTCCACAATTTTTCATATCTATATATGGAACAAGATTTTACATCACCATTTCTTCAGAACACTGCTGCAAGTCCATTTACTATTTATTTTGCTCATTTTCAAGGGCTCTATTAAAAAAAACCCCAAACATTATAAAAGATATCGAACATAAGCAACTTGTTTTCACTTGCTAGGTCTTTTTTCAGCTTACCTCCTCCATTCATTTCTCAATCAGTTGCAGAATGTTAAAAGCTGATTCTTCCGTAAAAAGCTGGTGTAAAATTCAAATCCCTATCAAATATTAGCTTTTCAAATAAGAACTACAGTACTTTTCATCAACCTTTACAATTTTTTCTTCAAATCTCTACAAAATGCTTGCTACAATTCTTAAGTCACAACACAGAACACAACTGTTGCCTGTCAGGATGGCCATTAAAGTCTCATTCTTTTCTTTTGACAGTTTGCTGTACTTATGAATTTCTTTTCTCCTTTTATATTGAATCATAGAATATCTCAATATCTCAGGTTGGGAGGGATCCATAAGGATCACTGGGTGCAACTCCCAGCTCCTTGCAGGACACCAAATGTTAAATCATATGACTAAAAGGATTGTACAGATGCATCCAGAACTCTGACAGGCTTAGTGCCATGAACACTTTCCTGTGAAGCTTGTTCCAGTGACCAACCACCCTCTCAGTGAAGAATGTTTAACTAATGTCTGGTCTGAATGTTACATCCAAGACCTTGGTGGCATGAGAAGTTTTTCCTAAACTGTCACCATTCTGTCTCGGAATTTCCAATTATCGTCACTTCTTGTTGTGTCAAGATGATTAGTTACAAAACTTAAATAACAAAACCAACAAAGGTAAAAACTTATTTTAGTTTCAAATATACAAGACATCACAGAACTAGCTCTTTGATGATAAGTTCCACATTGATTTCCATGGGGCTAACCTTGTTTGTAGTATTTCTAGACATCAATAATATATAACAACATTCTGCTAAAAAAGCAGTACAAAAATGACAAGTTTTCAAAATAAAATGAAGATGATTTTCACGACAGTCAGAAGTGGAAAATAAAGAGTAAGGTTTTTTGAGTTTATCACATTACCTTCTTCCAGGATGGGTCTCAGCACAACAAACGGGATTTCTTGCAAAGGTTCCATGTGTTTGTGTCCAGCACTCATAATTTTTATCTGGGGCAAGCAGACAACAAGTGTGCCAGGCATACTGGCCTGCCCATGGTACCAGTTTCGCACAGTCCCAGGAATGTCACCTGACACAATAGTACTTGGAGACGGCAGGCTGTCATTTGGAAGGAATACACAACAAGACTGCACTTCAAGCTGAAAAAACAAAGCGTAGAAAGAGTCTCAGAAACAGATTATTTCCCCCTCACTGCGGAGTATTCATATTGTTACAAAATCTGAAGTTATTCATCCATCACAGGTGACTGACAATAGTCTTAAGTTTTAGTTGAATTAAGAGAAAAGATGACGCAAAATGCTGGAAAATAATATATGCTCGTAAATTATGGTTATGGGAGGTGAGAAAGAAAAAGGATGTTTTTGCTGTGTAAATTCAATAGAAAGGTGTTGCCATGTAAAGTGAACCTACATATATCTACGTTTCAACAGCTTTTTATAGGTTCAATTGAGTCAGAAAACGTTCTGAATGATAAAGCTCTCCACTTTTTGCCGTTCATTAGAGTTGTTAGCAATAGCTAAATATCTAGAACTAGCCAACATTTTACATGCTTTTACTTTCTATAAAGAACTGTTTCAGGGAAAACTCTGCCTTTACTTAATAAGCAACATAATGAGCATGTAAAAGAAAAGTAATCATTAGAAAAACTATGACAAACACAGACTTTAGGAGAAAAAATGACTGACTTTTAATCAGATGGAGAGGTTTATACATAAACAAAGAGAAGGAGATAGTAATAAAGTTGACAAAGTTTATCCAGCTTTTATCCACTTTCCAATGCAAATCAGAAGCAGCACATATGGTTTCATACTAAATAACATTTTTTGTTCTTTATTTTCAATACTGTTACCCTGGAACACATCTGACCATTTTGCCATCTTCTTAGGAGCTTCTAGAGAAGCTGAGCAAGCTCAAACCAAGAACTCAACTCATCACCACTTGTTAACTCAGAGGTGATGTAAGCTGTGGACTGTTATTCTTCCTTGGCTCTTACAAATACCATTCTGGCACCTGGATATCAAAAGCACAGCCTGCACACTTGAATGCTTTGTTAACCAAACCATGATTCAGTTCATTTCTTCACATAGCTTGGAAAAGCCTAGCATACAAATTGCTGGACAAGATATTATTTGTAGCTGTGAAAAAACCCATTTGTTTGTTGCAAACTTACATAACACTCCTTTGATTTGACATTGTTAAAGACAGCAGAGCTTAAAAGCAATAACCAAGATTTGTACTTCATACTCTCCTCTGAAGGGTATTAGGCCTTCAAGACCACAATAGTGATTTGTAATAGAGCTGGAATTCCACAGCACGGTAAGTACTTTGCCAGCCTAGTGAGTACACAGATATTCATCTTTATTTCAGCTTTCTTGTACCCATTTGCTTAGACAAACTGACAAGAATTCACTGCAGAAAAATATAAGTAGAATTTTGCAAAAATAAATACATTGGTTCATGAAGTCTGTGTTTGTTTCTGGATTTAGAACTGTTTGAGTTGTAAAATGAAGCTAATTACATCTTTGATAAGTAGTTTATTGATCCAAGGTTGCAGAGTGTACTTTATTTATACTGAATGAAAAGCTAGGGTGTATTGTTACAGATGTAACAGATTTGGATTTTTTTAAATGGCAAATTAGTCTTTGTGTCAATTTGCAAGGATTTTTACAGTGACACATTAGATTGTTTTTTTGGTCTATTAGTAATAGGTTGCAGGTCAAGCCATTGTGGGATAATGATAAATAGATGACAAAAGAACTTATAATCAGTATAACTATTGTTTTATCCATGCATTTGCTGAATAAACAGTTTATAAAAAATCACCCATTCTTCATACACACACACACACATATATATACACATCTATGATAATTAACATCAAATGCTGCCTGGATGTACAAACCATGTGGTAATAATAATGCAAAAATTCCACCAACTTAAGAGAATACTATACTTCATCACATTACCAGCAGCAGTATTTATAGGACATGTTTTACAAAGCATTCTCAAGAAGCTATCTCAATACTCTAGTAGAGTTTTTGCACTTCATTTACAGTTCAGTACAGCTTTGTACTGAAGAAAAGTTCTTCCGATCACATTTGGTTTATTTTACTTTGCTGTATCAAGAATACTGAAGTAGAATGACAACAGTTCCACCCCTTTAAATTCCTGATGGAAATTCCTTTTTTACACAAGCAGCTCTTTGTTATTCATTTTCAAACAACTGAATGGGAATTGGACCATGAATTTTGGTGGCCTTTAAATGGTGGCATCAGGCCTCAATATGTGATTGACACACTCAGCCCCCTTAACCAGGCCAGCAGTAGCTCGGTACAAGCTCCAAATGAGGTAAAGGCCTGAGCTGTAGCCAGGTCAGAAACTCCAGGAAACCCACAAAGAGCAGACTGACCCAACGAGCTTCAGGCCTGATCATGTGAATAACCCTTGAATGTGTTTTTTCCCATACTCAGTTATCAAGGAACAAAGAAAGCTGTGGGTACAAGGAGTCTCTTGCACAGCCTTCCCACTGTATGCAAAGTTGACAATTTGGCAACTTACAAGCCAATGTCAGCCTAAGTGAACCGGCCTTGAGCTCTCCCTGCCAGGCAGGATGGCTGCACAGCAGTGGTCTCCCCTGGAGCTGGGACACCTTTCAAGGTTGTCCCAAGAGGCAGAGACCTTTCTACTAACAACAGGTCTCTGGATGAGTTCAGTTCAAGCTCTCCCAAAACTCCAACTAGAATGGACACCAGTGACACTCCCCTTGAGCTGGGATGCCTCCCAGTGTTTGGAATGCCTTATCTGAGACCGTGTTTCTTCTGTAACCCAAGGCAGAGAGATCCCTTAACCAAAATAGATCAATAAGGTGCTTATAGCATGCTAAACTAATACTGATGAAATTCATGTAGGTAATTCCTTTAGACAGACTGTTCTCAAAGTCTGAGACTAAGATTGGTCCTAAGGGTCCATCAGGAGTTTAGAAAGCAAGGGGATCTACTCTGAGCCTCACGACTCAATGGAAGGACTTCCTTACTCTTTGTATTTCTTCCCTTAGATATAAACTGTTGTCCAGATCAGATCCAGCTGCACCTAAGCCACATCAGAGATTTGGCAAGCAAGGGGGTCCAATCTGAATTTCACAACTCAGCATTTGGTTACCTTACCCTTTTCCATTTTCAGCCTCCATGTAAGTAATGCCAGATTTATTCCAATTCTGTTTTCCCTTGTATGTTTCAATCATGTAGTAAATGATAGAGTGAACCTTGCTATTGAACTTCACCAAGCTACACCTTTATGAATTCATATTAAAATCATCTTTACTAATGCCTTTGATGATGATTATTTAAGTTACTCTGAATCACTCATTCATGCCAAATTGGTGCAGTCAGCAAGATCCTGAATCCGGATTCGCTAAAACTGACAATATGTAAGACTACAGAATTGCTTACAGATATGGTTGGCTTACGCGTGTTTCATTTAAAACTTTTATATGATTAACAAGCTTTGCAAAATCTTTCTGCAGGATTTCAATGGCCAACGAAATGAATGTATGGCAAAAGTCCACATTTTTAAGCAATGCAAAAATTATGTAATTATTATAATCACACACGGAATCAACAACTTGAATGCAGAAGGGTCCGATAAGTGCAAAACTGAGTCGCACCTGTTGAACTTCTTGGAGGCAGATTCACAACTATCAACTTCAATGGAATTTGTGTACATTTAACTCACAGAATACAGAAATTTGCCTACTCACAAGTTCCAGTGAAGGAATGGAAGAGTGCACCTAAAATGATGAAATTACAAGCTGGATAAAAGTCAGAATGTGAGCTACAGATTGCTTCACCTATCAGAAAATGTTTCAAAATATATGTAATCCAAATTCTTAAAATTAAACTACATCAATAGCATATATTAAAGCTATCATATAAATCTTTTTACACTTTTTAAATAACTGTTAAACTGTGTGCCTAAACTTGTGAATTTAATGTTAGATGTGACTGATTTATGTAACTGAATATAAATCTGCAGCAGTAAATCTTGCATTAATGTAAGGATCTGACAATCCAAGGGAAAGAAAATGAAGTAATCTGCCAGTAAGAAGTCCTCAAGCTGGGGGTCAGATCCTGTTCATGGAAACCATCTGGTTGGGACCCTCCAAGCCACACCAAACGCAAATGATCTTTTAAAAAAATATCCTATTCATTAATGCTTCGCAGCTGCACTGAGTGTTACTTCACTTTTCCATGGCAACATCCTTTCTGTTTCAAGGATCTGATTTCAGTTTTGGTAGCAACATGTTCGTTTGCCAATACTGAACACATTCATGTGTTAAAGAGAACGAATTATTACATTCTTGAAACAGGATCACCCCCTATTTTCATTTCTATTATGTCAAGGCCTAAACATGCTAAATAATGTACACTAATGATAAACCAATGAAGCAAGCAGTATTTTCCCTTCCAAAACATTAGGTGAAGCATAACTCTACGCTCTACACTTTTACAAACATATAAGCCTCAAAATGTCCAATGACTCTTGTATAAAAAGGAAAGTATTAAGTTACTGGAGTATTTTTAATTCTTATTTTATAAAAAGGAATGTTGTTCACTAGAGAGAAGAGTGAATTAAATACTGCTGAAAAATTAGGTCTTCCTAACCAAGGAGGGTGGGTTGGAGGGAAGAAACCAAAGCAAGTGACTCCCCAAAGAGCAATGAAGAACCACAAGTTGTTCAAGTCGTTACAGCATTTCATAACAATGAAAATATATGAAGATTCGCTTTCATAATCCACATTTTACAGGTACATATATCAATTAGAAGCACTGAAGATTTTCTTCAAGGTGACACTTGCATAACGGTGTCTCTCCAGGGAAGTTGCCTCTCTCTGAATTAATCATCAACCCTCATATGCTCTCAGCAGAAAGGTAATGTGTTTTTCTGGGTACAGAATATCATCTTGCAATAACTCCCCAAGCTGCAAAGAACCACTGCTTACACATTCTCATGTTTGGGTTCTGGTGCACTCAGTATTACAAGACCATAGCCCAGCCTCCAACATCCAAATTCATTCTACCATTTAGACCATCTGCAGTTGAGCCAGACATGCAGTGTTTGTTACAATTTTAAAAGGCAGAACAGAAATTCTTGTTTTGAAGGTAGACAAAAGTAAAAATGTTATAAATGCAAAGCAGAACACTTAAGTAAAAGAACTAAAGAGGGCAGGCTACCTGTACATAAAAATGACCATAATAAGAATCAGATACATTTTCTTTGATCAACTAAAACAGTGTCATTGTGCTTCGTAGTATTCGTGTTCTTTCCCAAGAAAGCTTTTAAATCTTTTTAAAAGGTTTTATTTAGTTACTGAAAACAAATCTTTGTTGGTTTGTGGTAAGTAACCAACTTGAAAAATCTCATGATTGCCAAGTAACTGCTGAGAGGTGTCACTGCTAAATTACAAGTCACATTCTCTTCCTGACCTCTGGATAACGACACAGTTCAAAGAACAGGAACTCTTATCAAATCTGTCCTTCCCTTTTTTGTCTTTCAGTGTTTCACTTGGTCAAAAATTTTTACAAGTTAAATACGTTAAAGAAAATATAATTTTCAGTAGTTTCAGGAAAAGGATTTATTTTTTCAAATAAATTCAGGGATATTTAAAGGTATGTGGCACACCTAAGTTTTATATGTAACAATTACATTCTTATGTAGTTGGCACTTGTTGCAACATTACTCATTAATTAATTTACCTTTAATACAGATCCTTCATTGTTTTCAATGGAATTCAGCATTAACAGCCAATTAAAAATAATTGTGTTTATACTGCTTCAAAATTTTAGCAACTATTAGTATGAAGAACATGTGAAAAATGAGGATTACCTTCTACACAGTGTAACTGCCAAAGAGACTTCAAGGCTGCATATAAAATCCTACAACAACTAAATAATAAACCAACCTTTTATAATTAAATATGAAAGTCTTTTCACTTAAATACTAATAGGTTACCATAACTCCAATGCATAAAACCTTCATGCAATATTCATGAGAAGCAAGCCAGGGCTAGGGCTAAGCAAGAACCAGCTTTGGATCCAAAATAAACTTTCCAGTTACTTTGGTTCCAAACACATTTACTTACTCTAACTTCCACTAAAAGAATAATCCTTTGATGATTTTAAGTTATGAAGTTCAGTTTTATCTGATGACAACTACAGACTTTTCTGTTCTACAGTCATGTAACTAAAAGATTCAGGAACATGAAATCTAGCTTTAGAAAAAAAGCCACAGAGTCTAAATGCTCCAGCATTTAACCAGACAAATTAGTCTAGAAATTTCTATTCTTCATGCCAAATAAAAATACAGAAAAGCTGTATGAACCTATCATTTAAATATAGTTATATATATTTAATAAAAAGTACATTATGTATAATAAAATAAATATAATGTACTTCAGTTGCAGTACAGAGTCATGATACTCATTTTCTCACCTGCTAAACATTGCACAAATTTCCCATTTGGGCTGCTATTGAAAGAAACAAGTTATATATATATATATGGCATTTGCATCTTGAAAACCATATTTAAATAAATTAGACACAGGGACTACTAATAGTTATAAAAAGAACAGCAAACATATATATAAATCATATTTCAATAAACCTCTGGGAAGATACTGTTACAAAGTACAGTTAAGCATAACGATGAAGACAAGTGTGCAAGCTACTGTATGAATTCATTAATTTCAGCATAGATAAAAGATAAAAATATCATTTCATAATCATAATGATGAAAATAGAAAACGTGAGTACTCTACCAAAAAAAACCCAACATGTAAAAAGTAAATAAATCTAGAACCTGAAGCACCAGAAAAAGTACCCAATACAAAAATCCTCTGCCAGTATGAGCCCTATTCTCTATGTTAGGTCAGAGCAACAAGGTATTTAGGAATTACTCTTTAAATAATTCCTAAACCCTTGCATATCACTGTCATAAGTCTTCATCTTCACAGAAAGAAAAACTACCTGTTTTACCTGTCTAGTAACACACACACTTCATGGTTGGTATTTTACTCATTCCTCAAAACAAATTCAACTTGCTGGTTGCTCACAAAAAAGCATACCATGAAAAATGCACATGCAGAGTACCATAACCCTGAATCAGCTTTCCCCATTCATAAAGGATCCAGATTTCTTCATTGTCATTATTACATTATTTTTATTATGCCTCCAACCATAAGCTGCATTTATATAGGGAGTCTGAGAGTGCTAAGCACCACCCAGACACATAACAAAAATACACTGCTTCCTTCAAATAGATTACAAATTCTCTCTCTTATCTAGACATTTTAATCTACAGTAGAGAGAACATAAAGAAAGGAAAACAATCAAAATACTCATGAAACCATGATGAAAGAGAAGGCTGAAAACTAAAATAGATTTAATGGAAAGCATCTCCTCAACTCCACTATGTTCTGCAATCAGGTGACAAGTCTCAAGTTCTTGCTCAGGCAAAGCCCTAACTTTTAAGCTTTCTAAAACTGTGAATCTTAAGTACTTTTTACATTGAAGAAGAGTGACACATGAAAGAAGAGTGACACATGAAAGAAAAGTGACACAGACACATATTCTGGGATGAGCCTGTCTATTATTAAATATATTTCTTGATAGGAAGAAGAAACAAGCATTCAACAATTACTTCCTGTAACAATGACAAAAAAACTTGCCAAAAGTTGTATTTAAGACTGTTTTGGCAGTTTTTTGTGATTATTTTTAATTTTAAAAAATGCTGCTATATCCTGGTGTACCATAGAATACTGATCTCATAGAACGGATGTATGGTTCAAGGGGCACAGTTATAATAATTCTAAATTAGGATAATTTCTCAATAAGCACTTGATAAGTACTGGGAACAATATAGTCCTAATTCTAGCACTTCTAAGCCATTTAATATTTGTTCCTGCAATCTTTACACTGAACTCCTAACATGGCACCTACATTGCTACACAAAAACTCTGCTTTTACTGATCAGCACCTACAATCTAGAGCAGCATAAACCAACATGCTCTAATCCCAGCAGCCATCCACTTGACCTCCATGAAAAAGTAGGCAAGGAAGCTGCTGAGCCTTCACCGTGTAACAACAGCAACTGTGTCATACACCTCAGGAAAGTATTTATCATACACACTTCCCACAAATAGTTTTAGAACATAAAGCATTCTGCAAATCTAACTGTAGGGTTTATAAAACAGGGAAGTGAGACAAGCCATTTTATATTAATGTAATTTTTGAAGGATCTTTCCCTTTAAACACAAAACAGTATTTTGAAACCTAGTATTTTAAAACCAAAGTATTCTTTGCTTCATTTACCCAAAATCTTACTTCATTTTTTATTCTCCCAGACTTTGAAACTACTGAAATAAGACAATAAAACTTGGGAGCTCCTTTAAAACTCCTCTAATAAAAAGCACTAGGATGCCTAAAAAGTATCATAAAGATTGGAAACACATAGGGGATTTTTCACTTCCTTTTCATCTTACCTGAAGTGTAAGGCACTTAACTGCATTCCACACTACTCCAATAAATTCTTTCATTCTTTCCTCGGGACTTCTGCAGCTTTCAGATGAGTTCAGCACAGTTTTCACAGGGAGTGATAAAGGACGAGATTCTAATGCAAACAAGAAAAGTCAGTTACAAAAAGAATATATCTAAGTAAATAATATATTTACTGATAGCAAAGAAAAACAATTACTTCACATTCTGAAAGAGTCTTTCTCTCACTGTGTATATCTCACTATGCACAAAATAATGTCTGTATTAGTTTTAAATTGTCAATACAACTGCACCAGTTAATTCTTGTGAGAAATGCAACACAATAAAATTACATGCTCCAACTTTTTCAACCTGAACTGTTAAGAAAATATTATGAACATTTGACTTGAACAAATTAAGACAGTTTTCAAAGTGTGATAACCTATTTGACAATGCAATTGAAATCCAAGAGGTTTTCACATACATTGCTGCCAGTGACTTCTAAAGGTTTCAGCTTTCTAAAATTGTAAGAAATTATAGACCATGTTATATAACATTCTTTAATTTGTTTTCTTTGAAAAATTCCCTTAAAATTTTGAGTATACTTCCAAAAAGGCATAAAATTTAAACTATTTCCCTATTTTGTCAATTTTTAAGGTAATAAAGTATGAATTCAGTAAAATTCAATGTTTTCTAATAAAAAGAGACATTTCCTTAAACTGTTAGTTATTTAATAACACAAAAAATTTTAAAAACATTAAATTAAATATAAGCACACCAGAACTTCAAAAGAGGACTGTGAGTGGTGCACTGTTCCTTTTGACATGTTTTACAGAATATCCTCCTTGTGTTTTGGGATACCCACAGAACTACTGTTAGCTTATTTAAGATTTTTAGTTCTGGTCTACATGACCAGAGATGTTGTTGAGATGACAAAACTGCAGGAATAAATTATGAAGACTTCATGACCTAAACTAAATTGAAATCAGTGGATGACAATTTATGTCTACCAATTTTACAGCTAGGAGAAATCTGTGGCATGCAAATTACAGAAAAAATCTTAAGACAAAATTATGCTATCAATTGAACTAAGGAAAGCAAAAGTATATGGTCCTTGATATGCATCACTGGTTCTTCAGTAATGCAAGGAAACATGCAAACATTTAAAACTGAAACAACTAAGTGGTGAACTTCTGCCAAGAGAATGCAATGTTGATGTCGCTAGAGGAATTAATTTGTGATATTTTCCTCATCAAGGCTAGAGCTCAATGACATCATCAGAAAAGATTCCTCAACAAAGAGTATTTTTAATAATCTGAAAGAGAAATGTTCACTTCATTAAACTGATGGAGAATTCAAAGATTCAGAAAGAGAGGTGGTCAAAAGACTGAAAGAGGATTTTTATGGCTGCAGTATAATTAGTCCTCTCAGAAATTCCTGGCTCCAATTAGGGATATGTTAGAAGGATATGGAATGAAAACTGGATCGTGAGAGTGTGAAAAGCGTAGCATTTCAGGATTGTTTGTTGTCAGCTGTTCTGGATAGACAAACATGTAAATTGTCCATCTGGAGAAGCAGCGTGCAATAGCTGTTTTATAACATCTCACATGGACAGCTTTATGCCATGAAGTATGTCTTCCATCCACATGACAAATGGATTAAGTTAAAACAAAGATATTAGTCTAGGAATAGCTGTTCTCCTTTAACTTATTAGCCCACCTCAATTCCCACCATCTTCTGTGCAGTCTTCTGTGTTGCCAGGCCCTACACTACACATACACTACAGGGTAAGGATCAGGAACAGCTTGAGTACCAAGAAATACTAAAATAGGAGTCATAGAAGCACAGAGCTCTAGAACCCAAGTGTGGGTAAGGGTGAGAATGGCATACAAAGTCATTGTGAGACTCCAGGAATTTCACAGGGAGGATGCTTCAGTTCAGGATGAGTAGATAAATACAATGTAAACCTACATATTCTACAAGGCATTCACAAGGACCATCAACATCACCGAACAAGTGCATCCCTCATGAGTGGGAATTAAAGCTAGGTTTTGTTCCTTATTTTATTTTATCTGTTCATATTTATCTATCCATCTCCCATATTTTATCTGCAGTGTTTGTTACAACTTTAAAAGTTCTAATTCTCTCTCAATTAGCAGAACAGTCAGAAACAACAATCTGTGAATTAAAAATAAAATTAGCTGACTTAAGTACCTCCTAGTTTTCTTCATTTACATCAAATTAAAATTTGCAAAATTCCAGGAATATACACAATAAAAACCAGCTTCACTATAAACCCTCAAGTTCAACCAAGAGATCAAAAAAAAAGAAAGTCTCAAAACCCAACAGACAGATAAGGAACCATTCAACCATAAACCATGGAAAACAGAAAAGGAATAAAAAGTATATTGGAGTAGAAAGAAGAAACAAGCAAAGGAGAAACTCCTGAAGAGAGAGGAAGAAAGCAGGGGGTTTTTTTTGTTGTTTGTTTGTGTGTTTGGTTGGTTGGTTGGTTGGTTGGTTGGTTGGGGTTTTTTTGGGGATTTTTCTGTACTGTAAATCCCAGAATTTTGCCTGAAGATATGCTGGGAAAGAAGTGCCTTCGTTCCCTATCAGGCAGGGAGATCAGGAGATGACACTTGCTAAGACAGTGTCAGGTGTGGCTGCCATGTGTGCTTGGCCAGTCTTCTACAGCAGACATCCACACTGGATCAGCCTCATCTGACTCACTGTGAAGGTAATTTCCCAAAATAATTATGCTACTTAGCTACTTCTGAACGGAAAACCTTGAAACATTTCCTGGCAATGTAATCAGCCTTGTGTTCAACCCAGGTGCTGGTCAGCAATAGCTAGATAGAAAATATTATTTGTGTGAAACCCTTCCAAATTGATGAGGGGAAAAAAACCCCAAACCAGAGTGGGGACTGACACCAGCCGAATTCTTACACCAGCTGAATTCTTAAAGAAAAACAGTGTTGAGAACATAAAATGCTCCTACTCTTATCTTTTAGTCCCTTATTGTTTAATTGGTGCGTTTGCAAACATATACACTGTATCTATCAATCACATAAGCTGCTACATTTACCAATTTCAGAACATATTGGTAATGAACAGACTTTAAAAAAAAAAAAAAAGGACTCATTGAGGGAGCATTTTTTGTAACTCATTTCACAATTTCTGGTTAGAGTTCCAAGTTCTGCAAAATTAATCATTAGAGTACTCACTTTGTAGGAGATGTCACCAAGCATGGACTTATGTATAAACACCAGTTAAAGGTGTCATTCTTATATAGACAAATATGTCCTTCTTTGTGTTTTTCAGCCTACTGGGAATGAAGTTTTTTTAGAACTTTGACAGAAATATGCAAGTTTTGAAAATAAAAAGAACCTTGTGAAAATGACACTACTCTGTGCTATTAATATTCAGTGACTTTAGAAACAGAAGAGGGAAAAGATAACTTCTGAGGTGTGACTTGGGACAAATGGACATTTCCTTAAATAATTCAGTGCAGAAAAAACCCACACATCAGGAACATCCATTACTGGGTTGAAGAACACTGATAATCTGTAGGCACTGATGGCCTCACACTTTCCTCTCTCCTTACACCTAGCAGTTAAACTAAAGGGAGCTACCTTATTCCTGAATTCTCTGTGGCTCAGACCTATCAGGTCTCAATCTCTCTGGCACAAGATGCACTCACCTTTCCTGTCCCACTGTGTGCCTCAGCTCCCCTATGCATTAAGAGGGCAGCAGCTTCTACCTGACTGGAAAAGGTTATCCTGATTCCACTGGTGCCCAAAAGCCCAGAGTGCCCCTCCTCCAGGACAGGTCCACAGCCAGGCAGCAGGACCCTCCTCCACCACATCCCGACCCCACTCACAATGTGTCTGTCCCATGACCTCAGCAGGCTGGGTAAGCTTTCCTTCCAACATCACACCTTCTGTCACACAGCTTCTCACACACCAGGAGAGAGCTAAGCTGAGGAAAACGCTGATACAGACTGACCACAGTTACCAGGAGGCCATGGCAGCAAAACGCATCACAGGAAAAAAGCCGTCAGAGGAAAGTGTTGTCCCACTACATCGCTCTTTTTCTAGGAAGATTTTTCCTCTGCTGAAATTGGAACTGGTCTGCATGGAGTCAAAGTACTCGTTGGGATTTCTTGCACAGGTATTCAGTCTCAGCAGTTAAATATGTCTTTCCACGAAAAAATAACCCCAAAATTACTAAGGTGTTTGCAACAAATGCAACACTCGAAGGAACTAATCAAAGGGTCTAAATGATTAGAAATGAGATCAAAATGCTGTGGAGGAGAAAATTCAAACTTTAAACAACACCCAAAAAATCAAAATGACCTACACATGTATATACACATATATATGTATTTAGCAGAGGATGAATTGTTTTCTTCATATGTAAGAAATCCCCCAAATTGCCCCTCTAATTCAACCCTAAACAGCAACCACCTTCTAAAAACCTGCAATTTTCTGTAAATCAGTAAGTTTCTGGTTTTGTGTACAATACTATGTAGAAGTAAAAATTCAGTGAAACTTATTACATAAAAGCCTGTTTGTCCATAGGTGTGCCTTCTAATTTTCCTCACAAGTCTCTATATTTTTATACTTGCAACACAACAGAACTAAGCATGTGTTTATAAAGATACTTGAAGGCATTAAAAATCATCCACACTTTCGTGTAAATATGTATGACAGCCCAAGAAATTCTGTTCCCAACATAATACACATCCATTAAACAATTTTATTCTCTGATTTAATATTAAAACATCTCACAAATACAAGGAGTTGCAAAAGCATAAAGGGGTTATTTTTAAAATACTTCCTACCTTAATGCACTATTTTTCTCACCATTCAATTTCAAAGTTAATCAAAGCAGTAGCTCACTGAAACCATGCAGAGAAGCTCAAACCTGCATTTATCAGTGTTTTCTGAACCATCAGAACAGTTCATAAGTCTTTCATGAATATTCACATTTTATTTTTGAAGTGTGTTAAGACAAGATATTCCCCACACTCCCATTCCTGGATAAATGATACTCAAATTATTAATTTTCTTAGAATAGACTATGTTAGTTACTTTTTGAAGTTTACACTCTCCATCAGAATGTTTGAGAATAAAAGCAGTACTTAAATGACCAGGAAGACCTTTTAAGCTTATAAAAATATGACATAAATTTGCCAGCATACTGAATAGTCTTGGCATAAATGATTTATTTACTGGCCTTTGAGCATTTTTGCATTTTATTCTATTAGCAGTGCAGGGAATACATGACTTTTATCAAGACAACATTGGGCAACACAGTCCCTGACAACTCATAAGAGTGAGTCCCTTATATGCAGGGAAATGACAGCACAGAGGTGTAGTGACTAAACTTGTGTGCTCACTCAATGAGTTAACAGCAGAAAAAGTGTTAAAACACAGAGTCTTTTAACATATGTCAATAAACAAAGACAAATGTGATATTAATGTTGTGCAACAAGAAAGGATCTTTCTGTGTGAAAGTGTATGTTGGCTAGGGAATGCCTATGGTCAGCATTTTCTCCCACCAAATTCCTAATGATTGCTGCACTACTTCTGGCAAAAAATACCTATTTAGTTCTGGGAACAAAAATAAAAGAGGACTGACGCTTTTGTACAAATCAAAACCAGCTATTCACAGACCAAACTGAGCTACTAGATCAGTAATTACAAAAATGTGATGTTTGTGTGTTCATATCTAAAGTCCATGCCTGAATTTACCTCACCATTCCAAATACAATTTATACCATGAAGTAAGAATTTCAGGTTTTGGATCTGCAGTAAGTTCTGATAAATGTGGAATTCTGCCTAGAATTCTGCCTTCTTAAAAATGTGCAGAAAGTTCCTTAGTGTCATAAATATAATCTAAAAATAAACAATCATTTGTTCTCTCTCAACATTGAATTTGTTCATACAGAAAGAATGTCAGATATACTATATTGGCTTTGAGTTACTAATGTTTCTGAAATCCACACAGTGAAGTGAAGAAATCATGCCACCATAACAAAAATGTTAAACATTTTAATAGCTGACAAAACTCAGAAAAATTCATTTTTTATACAGACATGTGACTATCCAGACATTTAAAACTTTCTATAAGTCAGCTGTGCCTGGACACCTTCCCTTTAAATGATGCAAGAACTGAAGCCCATTTATAAAAATCTTAGTATTTTCAGACACCCTAGGTAAATGTGCATCAGATTTAAATTCCTGATTTTTTTTTATTCCTTCAAGTATTTTACTTAACCTATTTAGCATCTATTTAGATTCATTCGTCTTCCCAAATTAAGCATCAGTCATACATTTCATAGTAGGCATGAATAAACGATAATCACTCAGTTCATTGAGCAGAAATAGTGACCTACTAATTCAAATACTTCAGATAATCCATTGATTTCTCACCAGCCAGACTTCTCTCACATTTGCCAGGTTTTTGCATTCCAACAGCTCATTTTAGAAGGAATCTAAGTATGCATTCTAGTCAGACTTTAACAATAATGAGTAACCAGATTTGCTAAGTACAAGTCCTATTCTACTACACTGGAACTTTTCAGCAGAAACTTTTTTAACTTAAAATAAAACTTCAAATAAAAACATTGGTTTGTCTGGCATCAGCTGCTCCAAATAAAATAGAGATCTATTTATGATTTAGTGAGATTTAGTATCTAAATTTAAAGCCTTGTCCTTTCTTCCATTTTATGTAGAAGTATTTAATAGTGGTTCAGAAATGTCTCATGTATACTTTGAAGGAATTTTAAGAATTCCTTCAGTAAAGCTTTCAAATTTGAATTACTAAACTTCCCATAAAGCCCACGAAATCCAGTTATAGTAAATACCTAACAAGCAATTCAAGTTTTATTAAATCTAAACTATCAAATTTAGAAGCGACTGAAAGGAAAGATGGGGATCTTCCTTTGTCTGGTTTCCTATGGAAAGAAGGTTTATGCAATTGTGAATGTTCTGCATGTGCATGCAATTCATTTGCTTGTCTCATAGCTCCTTAGGTATTTGCTGGTCAAATTCAAAAGGGTAAATATTTCAAAGATACTATGTTTCTACAAGTTCTGGGAAAATAAGTAAGTAGATTAAACCAGCAAGAAATTGGCGAAAGAAGCTCTGTCCTTATTAGAATTCAGTTGATTTATATAGAACAGAAAACATAAAGTCTATCTAAGAAAAGAGTTCTCAGTTTACTTCTTACGATACCCTCCTCCATCTCCTTGAAATACAAATAGTAAACTAGGGCTAACAGCATTTATAAAGCTTTCAAACTCTTTAATTATTTCTCTTTAAGAACATAATTGCAAAACAAAATATCTGTGCTTCAAAACTCAAGAGATTTTTCCAAAATGCAATGCTTTTATATCCTTCATTTCTCTCCATATGCACATATCCTTATGCAAGACACCTACACTTCCTGCAGAGGGAAACAAGGCTGGATTCTCTTCTCAGCTTTAAATTTGAAACTAATACTGAATTTGCACTGGAATTAAAAGACTGTGAAGTGGAGACCTGGTCTATGAAAAATGTTGCCCCAAACCCACCAGTTTTTAATTCTCTCTTGCAAATGCTCTTCCAATCTGTCCACCAGACAATTAAATGTAGGAATCAGATGCTAAACATAGCAATGAAAAACATCTGCCTGCTTTTGCAGGCCTGGTGTATACTCATGATAGGGCTGAAATGCAGTCACCACCTGTACCATGAGCACACAACTCGCTGTTGCATAACAGGGATCAGCAAAATTTAGTTTTACAAGTGTATGTTCCGTCATGGGACAAGGCATTCAGCTTTCAGCTGCATTCATAACGTTATGGAGTTCACTCCAATCAGAAAGTTCATGTCTTCTTAGCAGATACATTAAATTCCATTTACCAACCTGTTCTCTGCCTAAAAGAAAAGTCAACTTTCAGGATTCTGAGTGACAAAAAATGAATAACCTTTTCAGCTTCTCTGAAGTAGCTTATTTCATTAAAGGCCTTCTTCACACTAGGAACATGTATGAGGCTACTTTTCCACTGTTACTGAAAAATTAGATGCCATAGCCACTGGATTACACCTCCTAAGATAATGCTAAATTTGTGTCTGTGATATCATGGCCACTTCCAAACTGATAAATGTCGGTAGATGCAAGTGAAATTATATTTCACTCTCATGGCTAAAAAAAGAGACCTCACCAGGAGGCAGTAAAAAATCCAAACCACAAAATCCCCACACCCAATTTCATCTTTGATCATGGAAAATGCTGTATTTTTCAAACACAGTGAAAATAATTACAATAATTTTATAAATATGAAAGAAAATTACAGATTATTTTAGTAATGAACAAGCACACATCTTGAATGTGTGAAAACAGACATTTGGGCTTAAATCACTATTCAACAGCATGCCCAAAACAGCTTTCAAAGATTGCCCTATTCATCTACTGCAGTCCATACTATCTTCCTGCACAATTATGTTACATATAATACAGAATTACCAGCAAACATAGCAATCATTTTGCCTCTATTCAGACATGAGAGCTCTGCCTCTGTGCACAGCTATTCCCAGGTCAGTGAATCACTAAACAAACATGGAACTGCTGAATTGCTGAGACTGGGACAAATGAGTGGACAGAAAAACAGATGTAATTTTTTTTTTAATATTCTTTATCCCCTTACTTGTTCACACCCACATCATCTGAGATTTAAACCATATACTCTATTCTCTTATTCTGGTTGTGAAGCCTCTGAGGTTAAAGAGATTTATAAATAAGAAAAATTTGAGACTTCAGAATGGAAACCCTGGATTTTCAGAGACAGATGCCATATAGATAGTAGTTTTGCTCTTTTCCCATGATTCATTTTTGGCAAGGTGTCAGCAGGCATTAACTAATAACCTGAAACCAAGATCAACGTTTGAAATAATTTTTCAGCTATGATTACAAACTGCATTGATTTAGTAAATAAGGATAGTTGCTAGCAATTCTCAAGGGAGTAACTGTTGAGATCATGCTAGACTTGAAAAGAAAGAATTCAAAATCACCACCTGAACAGCTTGATTTTAAGCTAAAATCTCTTTCAGTGTGAAAAGACCATGCATATGTACATACTATCAATATAAGATCTCAGTTTTCTGAGAACTTAGAACATGTGTAGCTATAACCTTGAAGATTAATAAATATGAGGTATACAGGGCTCACTGCCACTTTACCTAGAATGCTTTTGTGGAATTTGCAACATTAGACATCCCAGATCTATAATCAGTGTGGTATTCTTACTCTAAAAAGGTGACAGAAATAATGAAAGAAAACTCGGACAGAAAGTAGGTGAAATTAAAAAAGAGGAAATAAAGTGAAAGATGATTGGAGCAAGTAACCCAGAAAAATTAGAAAGAAGAATCTCAGGCACTCTATTTTTAGTTTAATAAACTATGGTCACTTATTCATCATGTTCCAAAACATATACAGCTGTAAAGTAACACATTTTCAAAGAAAGAATCCACTGAAACTTCTCTGAGAATGTGATTTCACCTTTTAAATTTGCATTCATCCAATGTTTTCTAACCTCTGATAACTGGTGGCTTTGTAATCAGAGATCCTTTATTTTGGTGACACAAAATATGTGTTAGTTTCTATTGTCCTCTGCACTTTCCACTACAAAGCTAATTTTGAGAAGCCTGGCATAAGAAAACTCTACAGGAAAAGATTCCAGCTGCACATGAAGTTTCAGGAGACTACACACAGAACAAGCCTGCATGGCACTGCAGCAGGACAGGGCTCTTTTTCATTAAGGGAAATTTGTGGGGTCTACTGAAGCAGATAGAGAGCATCTCAAAATAATTTCATTACTATACAATGCATTTGCTCTTTGACATTAATTTTATTTTTTTACTTGCACTTTTTGCACATAAATCTCAAATATTTCAGCTATATTATACCCACCATTTTATCTTCAGAGTATAACAAATACATAAACATTTTAAAATACAAGTGTGCTGGTTTAGGCTGGGGTAGAGTTAATTTTCTTCACAGTGGCTGGTATGGGGCTATGATTTGGATTTGTGCTGAACACAGACAGGGTTGATCACAGAGATGTTTTTGCTATTGCTGAGCAGGGCTTACACAGAGCCAAGGCCTTTCCTGCTTCTCGTGCTGCCACCCTGGTGAGGAAGTTGGGGATGCATGGGAGGTTGAGAGGAGACTCAACAGCTGAGCTGGGACAGGTGACTCAAAGTGACCAAAGGGATATTCCAGACCATGTGACATCATGCCCAGCAAGTAAAGTTGAGGGAAGAAGGAGGAAGGTGGCAGAGGAACGTTCGGAGTGATGGAGTTCATCTTCCCAAGTCACTGTTACACCCGATGGGGCTCTGCTCTCCTGGAGATGGCTGAACACCTCCCTGCCCATGGGAAACTGAATGAATTGCTCATATTGCTTTGCCTGTGTGCATGACTTTTGCTTTCCTTATTAAACTGTCTTTATCTCAACCCATGAGTTTTCCAGCTTTTACCCTGTCCAGTCTCTCCACTGTCCTGTCACTGGGGAAATAAGAGAGTGGCTGCTGGCTGGGGTTAAACCATGATAACAGCCTGCCCTTCAACACAGTAGTGTCAGGCAGGCTGCCTCTTAAATTAAACCCAGTAGACCCTCTGGTATCTATATGTAGCTTCACTTGGAAAAAAAAAGTAGCATTTTTCAACAGTTTTAACAGTTGAAAATTAATGGACACAAATGCAATAGTCTCTTCCTCATAAGACTGCTTCTAATTTAAAAAAATGTAAATTCTTAGTCAATGTTATCTCTTGAGAGAATTAGCACCATCATCTCTCATTTCACAGTATCAAACTCTATGCTGCAAGATTGTTTACAGAGAAGCCAAATGTCTACTTAATTTCAAAAAATCCTTAGCATCTAGGCTAAACTTATTGGATAAACTGAAGGAGTAAATTAAGTGGCAGATAACAAATAAAATTCACAAATGAACTTTTATTTTTTGCAACAATGTGTAACTGAAAACAGATCTTGATAGTGACTATAAACTAAAAAGGTGGAAGAAGCTGAGATGCATAGAAACCCCACTTTTGCTTTTATGACTTTTTTTTTGACTATATAATTTCATTTTATTATTTCTCACACACACCAAAACCCCCAAAAAAGCAAAAAGGGCATAGATGACATTTCTAGATTAAGAAACAATAATGCTTTCTTTTAGTAGAATATTCTGGTGTGATCAGAAATGACAATACTCAAAGTGAAGAATAACAAACACTGAAGAACTAAAAGGGCTATTATGCTGAGCAGGTACCAGACTGGGACATCACTTTTTAAAATCCAAGTACAAAGCTACTTCTGCAAACTACAGGCCTACTTTCTATAAACTGGTTACATAAATTAGAAAAAACGAATCTAGAATCTATTCATGTAAATAGCTGGATTTGAATGTCAAATACTCAAAATAACAAAAGCTTTTGTAATTAAATACTCATTTGTGCTCTGCAGGCACAGGTAGAATTAACATCAAGAAGAAACAAATCATACCATTTATGATGTTGATAAAGCAGAACAAATGACAAACAGTTGAAAGAGGAATATGCTTGGCACAGTCATTTCATCACAGGCAAAAATAAAGGAAATCCACAAATGATTTGTAAAAATAAATGGTTAAAAAAAGGCTATTAATGAACGAAATGGAAATCCTCAAAATTAAGCTGTTTTCTCACTACCAGTGATAACATGTCAACCTACTAATATTCAGCAAACATATTTTCAAGATTAGCTCTTTCAAAAGAGCATTTAACTACTATTAATGAACAAGACTGAAATCTTAGTTTCACCAGACATCTTGAAGTTGATGATAATCATGAAATTATTATTAATGATAATTATTAATATCATGATAATCTGGAAATAAACATCAGTGCAAAGGAAAAGAGAGTTCAGTGCATTTCAGAAGGATCACTAAAAGTCTCAGATGGATAGTAATTTTTTTTTTGGATGATCACCTACCTTACTCCTTGCAGACAGTACCATATGAATAAGCACTCTAGAAATTCCAAGAAAACCATATTATCTGGATTAGTAGTAATGAAGTTTCACTTTAGGCTCTTAAATGGCCAGAAAATACTCCATAAATAAATAATTTCTTGAACTCCATAAGCAGAAGTGCCAACTAATGCACTTTCTATGGGTGAGTGATTCTGACAACAGTAAATTTTAACTGTTTATGCACAAGTCTTGACTTCCACAAATGCCAGACTTTAGGCAATGTAAACAGACTGACTGAAATTAGAGATTAATCACAGTGTGAAGTCTGACAAAATAATGGACTAAATACCAAGGTCAATAGCAGATATTCTATTGAAAGCAGATCTTCTTTATATCATTTTACAAAATATGTTACATTAGACTATCAGGGCCCCAAAGACAGCACTAAACAAAAATGAGAATAAAAATAAACATCTATTTGAAAACTATACATTTGATTCTTTTAAATTTTAAAAGTTTTAGTTTCTCTAAAGCTGAAAGTTGTGCCATAGCACTTGCACAGCTGATGCTGTTCAGTTGTGGCAGCACCTTAGTGAGGGAGGTTGCAAATGCAGAATGGACAGTTTCAATTAAGTGACGTACCTGTTATTGTTTTTGTTTTGACAGGACTGCTGGCATACTCAGAGGCTTGATTTGACTGCTGCCTTGCCAAAGGTGCACTTCCAACTGATGCCTCATCCTCTTTCTTTCGAGTTACTGACACACCAAGCGGAACAGCTCCTACAGACTGCTGGAAAAAGAAGCACCTTGTGAACCACTGGCACTCAAAACACTGAATTACACAACACAGAATTATGGCATTGTCATGAGAAACATGTTTTAAACTACATATTTGGAAATGTATAGAAGACAACATGAAACACTGATTGGAGCACAGATATTTTGAACACAAATTGAAACTAAATGCTACATTCAGATTTCCACTTGAAATTCTTTATTTCAGTCCTCTTAGTCTGAGGAAAAGCTCTATGAAAACAAAAAAGTGAAATAAAATTAACTTAGAGTACCATGGTTCTTAGCCAACCAAAAACCATAGGAATAAACCTGGCTGATGACCAAAGTAAAATAATTATCTAAATGTTTCAGGGAAATTGGAAAATTTTAGTCAGCTATGAAGACCCAAAGACCTTATTTACCTCCATTAAACTACAAAATATAGGATGTATTGATACTTCTACATGATTGTGTTTCTTCCTAACATTTTAAATATAAGATTTAACTGACTGCTATTGATTTTGAACTGTTGTGACTTTCAAGCATATCTATTGATTTTGAACTGTTGTGACTTTCAAGCATATCAATAGAAGTGAAACAGCTTCAAATGTGAAACTGCTGACCTATACAAAAATAAAAACTGTAGGCATTAAAACAGCATTTGAAGGACTGCATCCTTATTTTAAGATCAGAAAAGAGTGATGTGTATTAATCCACACGGATTCTGGAAAATGAATAGTCTATTGACTTTGTTGTTACCTTCTTACTAATGAAAGCAAGAAAAGATAAAATGACTAAAAACAATTCAATCCTCAATGTTGCTATACAGTTGGCTCTTCACATTTTGATGTTCCATCAGCTGCTATGCAAATTGCAGATGCATCCCAGTTGACAAAAGCCGAATATTTCTACCACTGATTGTGCAGACGGTTATCATTTAAAGATGACAAAGTTTCTTTCTAAAGATCAGACATTAGAATTACATGCATCTTAATTTTTGTGTAATTTAATTTTGTTCGTATTGGAGTGAAAATGTAATCCATACAACTGCGTAATGAGAAACCTCACACATTGCATTAGGAATCTCTGTGGGAAACAAATTCGTGTGAGGCGGGCAATGTGCTTGTAAATTTTCTGCAATAGAAAACAGATCACTGAATCAAGCAGTGTGCAATATGTGCACACATAGAAAATCCCAAAACAAACAGAAAAATCATTTAACTGAAGGAGAACAGCTTCCAAACGCCTTCACCATTTTCCACTATAAAAGTAAATTAAAATAAGACAATCAACTATTTAATTCTACTCCAGTAAAAACAATCCATTTATACATGCACTGGTATGCAAAGTTAATAAAAAAATGCTAATTTCAATGGCAAACAGAACTCTCATCTTTCCCCTCCCTCTAAATGTACAGTCATAAGCTTTGCCTCCAAAAGCACACAAAAGTTTATCTGGAATACAGTAACATGCCACCTTGGCATACCCTGTAGTTATAACAAAACAAAAATCTCCATCAGCTTTGAAAAGATAACCTTTACACCACAGAAATACTTCCCACTTGCATACAGGGAGAGGATCTGAAGTTCTGTAAACTTTCATCAGACATTTCACATCACTTATTTTCAAAATCTTGCAATTTATCTGATGGAACTTTCATAAGGCAGAGCCATCTGCAGCTTTCTCATGACAACAACTGTTGAGCTGTGATTTGGCAATTCTGGATGTGACATTGCAAGAACACTGACTTACCAAAGTGAAGCAAGAACTTCTGAAGAATGAATGCAGACAATACAGGACAGTACAAAAGACAATAGGATGGAAATACTACTGAAGAAGCTGTATCTATTTCTGAACCACTGAAGAAATGGATCAGCAAAACATAATAAGTTACACTACTAGTCAAAAAGTGAAAAACATCAAGGCTATCACAGCCAGATAAAGCTGGAAAAAATTATGACCAAATATTGAGTGCTGATCTGGACAATGAAACAGCTGTTTTATCTTTGCTCACTGAAATCAAGCCTGATGCTGCTGCTGCTGACACCCAGTACAATCTTGTCAGGTTTTTGGCAAAAGATTTCTGGTTAAAAGAATCCAGAAGATGAAAGATCAGTGTTGAACTAGATGGAAAAGGATCATCAAGATTTGGGGTTTAGCCACAAACTGATGAGGAAATTGTGGCTTGGGAAAGAGCAGATGACAAGAGCCCCACAGCTGTAGGTGAAGATGAATCTGATGGGAAAGGAGACATTGCAGGCTAGTGTTATCATAAGCATCTCATCCCAAGAATCCAAAAAGCTAGCTATAAAATAGGATGTAGTAAAGCTTAAATACACCTACTTGAGATTAAGCTTTATGGTTACTAATTGGTAGTGTTATAGAAGATAAAGAACATGTAACAAAGTTCTGGAACTACAGCAGCCTTTATAAGAGACTGTCTTGTTGACACAAAGTCAGATTCTGTTCTAGAACACTGACAGTTTTATCAATGCAATAATGTTTTGTGGCAATTTTATACAGAATATTAAAATAATAACAACTCACAGGATTCAAAGTAAGAAAGATTACTACTTTTCAAATGTAATTATTACAATTAGGTTTTTAAGCAGTGGCTGAAAAACGACAGAGAAGCAATCCTTTTCTGAATTTAATTTTTATTGGTACAAAAAATCTGACACATTACATACTATGTTAGATATGTGTACACAAAACACACACACATATATGCCATTTAAGCATGCAGATATATCAACACATACCAATTTTTAATTTTTTTTTACTTCATACTATGTGGTCAACATGACTTTTGAAATGATAAAGATCTAAAATCAGAGAAAGGCTTGGAAAAATAATAGCTAAAAAACAGCTTGCCAAAAATACAATGGGCCAAGTATTTCCTGATTTATGTGGAGATATGGCAACTAACTAAAGTTAAAATATCTGTGAAGAGGTCTAATTTGCCATAGGTGAATTAGTATTTTATTTTCCTTGGGATTTTTTGTAATTAAATATTTTATTTCTGAATTATATTTTCCCACAAATGTGAGGCTGAAGAGACTGTAGGCAGATCTGGGAGCATGAGAAATTACTTTTACAGAACACTTGAACAACTGAGCAGACAAGTAACTTTCATTCAAGGAATGCCTATACAGTCACCTCCCTGATAACAAATCAAAGGCAAAAGAATATTCCAAGATAGGAACCTAAACATGATCACTGGCTTGTGAAATGTCAAATTCAAAATCCTGAGCCCAGACAGGAGTTGCTGTCCTCGAGATGGTACCAAACCCATGTGGATGCTGCATGTACACAAACTGATGTTTACATGTGCAGTATGTTGCAACCAGCAAGCAGGAAGAAAAATCCACAAAGTCTTTGGAGTGGGGACAGATGGCAGCTCTGCTCAAGACATGGTGTTTATTGAACAGCTAAGATCATTGTCATGCAATCACTGTCTCAGAGAAGAATATTTACATTTGCTTACAAGAGTGTCTGAACTGCACCAGAATGAGCTGTGACAGCAAGGAGGATCCACCCTGTGTATCTTGCAACAAGTTCTAATGACATGAAAATGCAGTCACTGCTTGACTACCGAGTTACACTTAATTGTTTTGATTTCTATGATTACTAGTACACTTAAATTGTTTCAGAGAATTCAAACAAAGCAAGGCATAAGGCCTAGTTCCCAATCAAAATGAAATGAATTAATAAAATTGCATTAATTAAAATTAACTGTTAAAATAATAACTTGCTTAACCCCTGGGGTACACAAACCATCTTCTTTCCTGACAGGTGAACTTGCTAATTCAGATGAAATTCTATGACTGCTTAAGGCAGGCACTTCAGGTATTGGAAAAGTGTTCTGTTGAGATAAAAGACTAATAACTGAGTAGCTGTAATCAAACTTCTGTGATGGACAGATGTCAGCCAAGAAACCCCTCCTTTTCACTGACTGATGAAAGCATTGCATCAGCAGTCTCAAGGGGCCTCTGAAAGCAGAAGATATAAGGCAGCAAGATGCAAAGAGAGCTTTGTCTAGCAATAGCCCAGCAGTAACAAATGAAGAGGGATGATCCTCACTGGGCTGCATGTACCCTACACCCCTGCATGAAGGTCAGTCACTGTTCTGTTCCAGCTGAATAGAATGTCAGTGAGGTCAAAGAGCCACTGAAATGTTATGAGTTTTGTAAAAATGCAGCTTATTATATTCTGTATTTCCAACTTATCAGGCTTTCAGTTAAAATCAGTTACAAAAGACATGGTGAAATATTTCAGCAGATATAAAATACAGGCACTACCAAACTGGCATTATTAAACCTAAACCTAAAATCCCAGAAAAATAGTGAAAAGGCAAACAAAAATGAAGAAGTTCATATGTATAACTGTTCCATCCCTATGGGGAGCCAGACAATTCCAGCCCCATACTGTATGTATGCTGTATGCAAGCAGAAGTTTACATGACCATAGTTGCACTGAAATAAATTAATACTTTCATTTAACTTATTTTACCAAGTGCTAACATTGTGAGTTTCATATGTACACAGGACCAAATGTACTGAGAAGTTTTCTAATTCTGTCTTCTCAGATAGAAGTCATCACGGACTTACTCAAAAATACAGAGCAAAAGCATTGTATTAAGTAGACATTAAAACTTAAAGTATCTTAATAGTTAAGATCTCTGAATCATACAAGGAAATTCTAAAGAAAGTTCTTTGGGTTTTTTTTTTTTGCAATTGTATAAGACTGACTGTTAGAACAGAGGAAGATAAGAGTTTTACCAATCAGTAATATTTTGACCATAAGTCTTGCTTGAAAGCATTGTATCTTACGGCTGTTGAATGTTAAAAAATTAGGAAGGTTTTATAAAGTATTTTTGATTGGTTATACTAGAGTATGGTAATAACCTGAATTTTTCTAAAAAGTAAGGCACAAGGCCTAACTTTGACTATGATCTTTCTTGTAGGATAATTACAGCATTACATAAAGAAAAAAGTCTGTGGTTAAGTATAATTTATTACAGGTATAGTTTTCAAATAAAGTTTCTTCATGACTGCTACAGACACTTTAATTTGCATTATTACATGCAGTCCATTACCACAGTCATGTTAACGATGAAAATGGTATGACACTGACAGTTGACTTTATAAACTCATATTTAAAATAATTTCAAATTGCTAAGACATTTTAAATGCTAATAACATTAGAGTTGTGATACAGTAATTTTAATCTCAAATAGATGATGAAAAAATTTTGAAGGCTGTATGAGGTAATGACATGAGTTACAAAATAAACAAAATTTGACTAAAAAATTTGCCACTGATGATCAAAACCAGGGACAAACAAATTTCCTAATGTAGTCACTTAACCCATCTAGTATCAAAAGACTAGACTAACAGCACTGACTAACAGCTGATTAAATACACTGATGTTAAAGACAGACTTTTATACAAACATTTGAAATATGCAGGATAAACAGGACTGATTACATTTTGGAAGGCTACGTAACAGTAAAAAGTAGATAAATGGTTTGTTTTGAGAAAGACATACACCAGGAAATGTTGTGCTGCTCCAGTTATGATGGAGCAATGAAGAATAATAACTCAATACATTTAAAAACAGAGTAAATTCATTAAAACAATAATAGAGCTTCACTGTCACAGTGTGACTCAAATTACTGTTTGACAATTACTACCTAACAAGGTAATTTGGACACAAGAAACAAATGTTTACAAGCCAAGTTTATCCTCCCACTTCAGGGACCCAGAATGAAACTTCTCTGATGTGCACAATGCTCTGTAGTTATGAGACTAATATGGACAGAATTTTACATTTGTAGCATTACTTAATAACTAATCACTTGTAAGTGAGACAGACCATCACTGCTGACATAAACCACCAGTTGGATCAATCGAAGCAAATCTAAGTTCTAGGAAATTCTGCCAAACAACAGTTATAAGTTTAATATAAGGCTAAACCAGTGCTCTTTCCTGGTCAGGAATATGTGGCATGAAAATTAGGGTTAAGAATATGTCAAGGAAACCACTGCACCACACAGACCCGCAGCCTTAACTGCTTCCATCTTTTTCAAGCACATCATATGCAAATACATATTTTGACATGATATACAGAATCTGCTACAGCATTCACTTCTGTCAAGTTATGAATTGTATGGTTCATCTCCTATTAAAATGAAGTTTAGTAAGAGTGCTGCCTTTATAATCAGCTATGCAATCATTTGATAGACCATCCAAAATGTTAAAATACGATGTACTATTCAGACTCAAAGCTTATGAGATCTCAGTAGTTGATATTGCAAAATAATGATCCTACTAGGTGATCACAAATCCACTTTCTTTGTTCTTTTATTTAAAAATAAAAAGTTGTGAAATTAAAATTTTAATATGCCAACTTAACATTTCAAATAATTCAAACTAAGATCAACAGTACACACAACAAACTATAAGGAAGCAGTAACAAACTACAAATACTTGAAAAAATGCCCTACTGGCACATACAGAAGTGAAAGCTTCCCCTCTCCCCATCCCTTTTCCTACAAAAATACATACCTGCTGAATGTGTCTACTAGCTCGTTTCTGAGGTTGGTAGACAAGCCACGTATACAGGACTGGATCAACATTAATTGCTAATCCTTGGACACTGGACAGGAGAACAGCACCTGCATAGAAAAGAAAAGAAAAAGTAAGCTCAAGAATCTCCTTACATGTATTCAGTTTTCCTGCACACAAATTGCCTTCAATGCAGACTTTTGTTAGGCTCAAACTACATATATAATAAATAATTATACTTAAAGCATAAACTTCAATAACATATTCAAAGTGAGAAACTTACCAGCACTACCAGTGTTAGGAATATGCACACGTAAAAAAATGCAGCAACTTGCATTTTGATTTTGCCTGTTACAACTCCTTGCCTAGAAAAATGCTTTTTTTCACAAAATTGCTTGTGTAATTGAATACACACAACACCTTCCCTTAAATTTTCAGCCAACCTTAACACTCTGCAAAAAATAAGTCAATAAGACCCTTGACAGAAAGGGAAGAATATAATGCATGACTCCCCACAACCTAAATTAAAAATCCCCCCTTGGTCTAGGACCATGTGAGTTCTTTTAATAAAGACAGATCTACTTTACACTAGCTCTGCCCAAAGCTCAGGACAAACATTTTTCATGTAAATATGGTCATGAATATTCTGCAGAGGATGGGTTAGGCAAAACAAGGCAAAAATTTTAACTGACACTGGCAGCCTCCATACTGTGAGCTTTTAGGATTTTCCTAAGCTTTACAAAAATCTTATTTTCTTTACATCTCACTTTCTAGGACCTAGGATTACAAGATAGGGCAAATTTATTTCTTAAAAGTAAACTTCTAGTTTTCTTATGTTTCTGAATAAAACCTTACATGGAAAATGTTAAAGGCTCAAAATAGTAGAAAAACTATGTCAGTACCCAGAAATGTTAGCATATACATCAAATCATGCACACTAAAACCCCATTTATGAAGCACTATCTCCATTAAACTTGCATGACAAATCTGATCATACATTACTGAGGCTTTTTTTCTAATAGTACAGATCATTTATCTATTGCAGCAGAACATAATTATAGAACTGTATGATTCAGAAGCAAATGCTTAATGGAACACAAAGGTATCAACTATACTGAAAATGTGTAGCAAATAGTAGTAGGCTTATATAGCTTATATTTTCACATAAGCTTTGCAATTTTACTACAAATTAATATATGAAATAAAGAAATAAATAACAAAATAAATTTAAAACAGAAATCCTGGTTACTGGAAGATCCCAGCACCAAATTCCACAGAATTACAGTAGTTCTATTATACCAAGAACCATAGTTCCTAAAGCAATATATACTACATTTATTTTGTGGTATACAATGTAATTATGCAGCAATCTGAATTTAATAATAAATTCAAATACATTCAGAAAGCTTGACACACAATTCAATGTACTTTCCAGAAAACAGTAAAAACATGTGCCTCAAAAGACACATCAGCAAAACTGCAAATGGGAAATTAATTAAAAAAGTATAAGTTATGAGTTTATTGTATATAACAAAATTTTAAAGCCAGCTGAATTCCAAATGGCAGAAGACCCACCAACCTGGGGTGACACAAGCAAAGCCTGATGAGCACAATGGGAAAATGGCAGTCAAGAAATACACAAAGATAAATCATCTGCCTATCCCAGGCTTGGAGCTGGAACACACACTGTGAGGAACTCCTATACACAGACTCGGCCATGTGAGCTGAAGGTTTTAAATGTCAGCAATAAACCTTAGAAATAAATCTGCAGTTAAAGGAAAAGCCAATGTCAAGCATAAAGGGATAACATGCAAGTAAGGGCAGTGAATATGCCTTGTGGCAGGATGTGCAGGAAATTAGAAAAAGGAAGCAAAAGGTAATGGAGGATTGATAAAATATATACTACAATCATTATCTTTTATAAGATATTTATATGCTGATGTAAAAGAATCCTGCATCTTTAAGAGACACTGCCTCTTGTCAACAATACTTAGTGGAAGGTTTAACATCCACGTGATATGAAAAGTGGGAGACAGACCTCCCAATGAGTGCAGCATAAAGGCAGCCTACAGGCAAAGTCAACAGAAAATCCCACATTTCTAGCAGACTCCCGAAAAGAAAAATATGATGTTACTATAGCACATCATTCTAGTAACTTAACATAGCTTCTTGATTACTGAAAAAAATAGCTACAACTGAGAAGTTCAATACAATTAAGTCAAGACTTGAACTGAAACCCTCCCTTCAATTAAGTCAATACTAGCACAATTCCATAAAATTCCACAATAAGGCAGCACTAATAGCAAGTATTTTTCCAGTTGTCTCTTGACAGCTTGTGTCTGGGATATTAAAAAAAATAAAACAAAACAAGCAAACAAAAAAACCCTGGTAGAAGTACTCAGATAAGCAGTTACATTACTTGCCTTTCAATTTGACTGTCAAGTAACTTTAGCTTTGTACTAAGCCACTTCTGTCACAATAAATTATTGAAACTTACTGCTGTGTTTGCTATTTAGCCACTATATTTAAGGGCAGTTTAATCACCTATGTAAAGTCATTTTCTGTGTAACGGCTTTTTTCAAAATCATTATCTAGTAAGAAAAGTTTTTCAGATTTGCCTCCTGTTTTCATGTCACGAAATAAGAATTCTCCCCAGTTTTTAAGGAAGTTCTCACTGCTTTCAGGATCAAGCTTGAAACTGGCAGCAGACTTCTCACACGCTTTAAAAAAAAATTGCTATTCTGCCTCCACCAAAATGCAATGCTCAAGTTCCCTGGATTTCATTAAGATTGTGGAGAACTTTCGTTTCTTCCCCTCCCCTTTTCTCCTTTTAATTAAATTTACATTTCAGAAAAAAAGCAGACCTTAGTCCCATAGCATACTAGGGTTTCCTTTCCAGATTTCAGTTCTGGCCAGAGTTATCTATTACAACTATCTAGTAACAGATTTGAAAAATAAGTATTGGACCCAACACCGTGTAATCTTTAATCTTTGAGAATTTCCTGAGTCATGGTGTCATTTGCCAGGCTCAGCTTGGGCAAATAACTTCCTTCCTTCACAAATTCCCACTCTCTCCTGAAGGAACAGAAGATGGGGAGGCTGCAGTCGGGCAGAGCAGGATGGTGCACGGAAGGCAGCAGAGCACGGCAATGCTTGGCACTCTCATCCTGTGGATGAGCTTCCTGACAAGTCTCCTTGGATGATGACAGCTGCAGCAGCAGCACTTTTCTTCCAAAGAAATGGGGCTTGCAGAAGAAAACTGCAGCTCCTGCTTGGGCTGGCCTCGCTGCCACCTCCTCCCACTTGGAGCGCTGAGCACAGACAGGCTGCTGGAGAGGCAGCGAGGAGAGGGGCACCAGCCTGGGGCTCCCTCCATAGAAACTCAGGGGGAAAAGGTGGGGAAAAGGCAACAGGGTACACTTCTGGTGAGGTGGAAGAGAACATTCACCCTGGGGACACAGATGCCAAGAACAGAGGCCAGAGGGAAAGGCAGGGTGGGTGAAATATGGCAGAGTCCAGCAGCAGAGTTGTGGAGCTGAGGAATGTTCAGACACCAGGACAGGATAGGACCTCAAATGTCAAAGACACAAGAAAAGGATGAAGGAAGCAGGATGGTGAAAGAGGAATGTGGAAGTGAATGAGAACTTTGGGAAGGAGAAGGGAGGTGGCAACCCTTGGCAAAAAATCACTTTTTGAAGATGCACAAACCGTGTGAATGAGTAAACTGCATTACTCTTTCTCCCAGCAATCTGGAGGAAAAAAAGTTACTAAGATGAACAGACAGTCTTGTGACTTATGGACCTTAAAATGAATTTCAGCAACAGTAAAGGACCAGCCTAGCAATTTTTTTTCCAAATTCTGCTCTATATGTGTATGTTGCAGTGTGTGTTCGGGGGGGGATCCCGGGGAGGATTCCCCGGGATCCCCCCGGGGGGTCTTAGAAGCGTGGGTATCCGTGCGCCGGCAAGCAGAGAGAATCAGACGGCTGCTGATGGTAAAGTTTAATCGGAGTTTCCCTCCAGGAAGGCAGCATGGTCATCAAGGGAGGGTGAAGGGAAGGGGAGAGGGGGAAGGGGAGAGGGAAAGGGAGAACCGTCTCCGAAGACTCCCAGGGCAAAAGAGGCCGAGCCCCCTTTTCCCTGCACTCTTAACAGGGAGTTTCGAAGTAGGCGCGGTAAGATTCTTTAACCAATAGAATTACAGATATACGATACTGCAGGGAGGGTAAGACTTGGGACAAACCATACATTTTCCAGGGGGGAGGTAGGATATACCATTCCACATGTGTACAGTATCCAAACACACCTTAATGTTATTTCCAGTAAAATTAACTAAAAAATCTCTACAGTAAACTGGTTTGAATTGATGTACATTTACCATAAGGGAGGGATCACAAACATGAACAAATGGAATAACTTATAATAAAACCGAACTCTGACAAGCTTTGTATATTTTCAGTAACTAACTTAAAAAATACTACACCATCTTGCTATATAAACTGCAACATGAATTATTTTAGCATTGAGCACTCAGGACTCCCAGATGTCTCAGGACACATGAATGATACATAGATACTAACAGGTTGAATTAGCATTATTAATTTAGTATCCAACTATTTTAAATAATACCTGAGAGAAGAAATTTTTTTTTTTTTACTTTTTTCCTTACTGTTTTGAAGGGCGTTTTTACTAAGGAATACTATTAAAAACTCAGATCTGCATATTACACCCAAGTGAAGAGTTCTATTTTATAAAACTGTATAAAAGTATAATTCTGCTGCTGACTCAAAGCAGATGCATTGTAAATCCCTAAGTGTGGAAATATCTAAGTCTGTTTAATTTTAGCCTGGGAGTCAGCTAAGAGAAAAAGACTCCTCTTTACTACTCTGCTTACTGCCAGTATGGCTTGCTTACCCACATTCCAAACAGGCTTCACCAATTAGCTATCCTGTGACACCAAAGCCATTTTCAGTAACATCCCAAAACGAAGAACGAGAGCTGAAGAGTTAGAAATTGCACTTACACCGCACAAAATTTAATCACACTACTTTGGAATATCAAGGACAAAGCCAATATGACTGTCTTGCAAAATAATCAGCTTATCTAAGAGCCATCGTCCTGCATTTCATCCTGAACTGCTGAGTCAGACAAGGGAAACAGATACTTCAAGCCACATCAAAGTTTACGTGAACTGTGAAAAATTATTCTTATATTATAGCTGCCACAGTAAGTTCATAAATTTTGTCTAACTACTGAAGTATATGTCTGCATATCTCTCTATTCAAGGTTGACTTGAATGCCCACAGATGCAAGCATTATCCCAATTTTATCTCAGAAAAAAATCTCCAAGTCTACTGTACTTGCATCGAGTTTTGCATTCACCAAGTGCTTACAATAACTCTGAGATCAATTAGTTTAGTTGCTTACACCAATATTAGAATATTTCAGTAAAACAGAAGTAGTGGGGTAACACTTTCCCATTAACTAAGGCACTTCAGGCTGTAATAACAAACACAGTTCCCTCATACAAGTTATTCTTTGCCCAAGAATATATACCTCACAAGATTTTAACACCACTCTTTTTTTTTTTAATTAAAAATGCTTCAGATATTCAGAAACATTCACTAAGAACATACTTTTAATGCTATCATGACCTTCCAATTCCTATTGAAGTTTATAGCAGAAAACAATAAAAAAAAAAAGAGGGGGGTCAACATCATTATTTTTATTTAAAAAATAGAGAAAGCGAGGCAGAGAACTGCAGTTATTAAATAACACAGCAGGACCCACAGACAGAATTCAGATGTTAAAGTTATATGCCACAGCTAAGTGGCGTGTATATTAGCCTACTGTAGCTAATAGAAAAAATTCAATGTACAGTCCATCCTGTATTAATCTTAACTAAGTCAGACTGGCCTAATTTTAACTGAATGTTCTGATAAGTCACCATCATTTTTTTAAAGAAAAAATATCTTTATCAATATACATACCCAAATGCTCACAAATGCTGAATTACAGAATAATGACATAGAAGTATACTTAAAGATCTAACATAATGAGGCAAAAAGACAACTGCTGGATACACTGCTTAACATACACAAAGTGCTGTATCATTTTCCAATGTACAAGAAGTCACATTTCTGCAAATCTATCTGCAGCAAGCCATATCAAATCAAGGTATGGACAACAAACTTCAGTTATTTCACATCATCTCTGATGTTAAGAGTGGAACTTAATCCATTTAGCATTTTGTCTTTCTTACTGAGGAAAAAAATTGTGATATGCTGAGTCGAAAGTTTTCACAAAAATGCTAGATTATTCAAATTTATCTTGTGTACTGCACACTTTTGAAACAAAAAAGAAGTTACCTTGAAAGGCTGCTTTTTTTCTAAAATCATTTGATTAAAACTTTAATTTCCCTTAGAGAATATGGTGATGTGGCTTCAGGGTAACAGTTTAATAAACAGTTTAGATTAAAAAAAAAAAAGTGTAGTGTACAGAAATGTCAGCTTGATTTAAATGATCACTGAATCATCTCTATGAAAAGGTAATGGCAATATGGCAATATTCCTATTCTGAGCTGCATAACCTCTTCCTCAATTCTATGTTTTTATTGCAATAAACGATTGCAAGAGATACTTGCAAGTTAAGATACCTGCAGGTTACTCACTCTTGCAAGTATCATTTCCTCCTCTTCACTTTTAGGTTGTTTATGTATTTAACTATCATACTTACTATTCTGTAAATAAAAAGAAAATGAAGAACTCTAAATTCAACTGACAGAAAGGACTAAACAGAAAGGAAGGATATACTATAAGGACTTCATAACCATATTGTCAGTGAGCAAAGAAAATTTGAATGCTTCCAAAACCATGAAGTGTTTAGTGCACTTTGTTTTATTCATAAAAGAATATGGAGAAATACAACCTTTGAGTCACTCAGAGAGCTGTGTTTCCAGTCAGACAGTGCAGAGTGGCTCAAAGTGACTCAAAGCAGAGGCTGTTAATGGACTCATTGATACCAAAGCAGGTATTCAGAGACTTAGTAACACAAACTAGTAGTTTATAAAGAATATCTACCAAAATCTGCTTCCTTTGTCTTTTCCTCCTGAAGTCCCACTAGAAAACTATTTAATAGTCACTATTATAAATTTGATCATCAATCTGATTCTCAGTCCTTAGATTTGATCACTCCTGACCAGGTTTTCAAAATGCTAATGAAGGCTTGAGAATTTTTGCTTGTTTAGCTCTCTGAAAAATGAATTCAGATACACGGTGCAACGTCAAGGCTGTTTCTTTCCATTTTCTGTATGGAAACAGTAACACAGTTACTCTATGGATCAAGAGGAGACTACATTCCATTAAAGCAAGAAGTATTTGGAGCTCTGAAGAAGCATGAACCAATTTCCTAATTTTTTGTTTGCTCTACCTGAGACCTTCTCAGTCCCACTTGCAAGGCTGTTGTGGCTATTTTTTCATGTTACAAAGATTTTTAGTGTCACTTGTCAAATACAGTAATCCCAAGGAATGGAACTACTGAAAACAAATGTTGTCAAGAAGATTAGAAACAAAATCATCATATGGATGTTTTTTATTTATTAAGAATTTTGCTAATTCCGTTATTTAATGTACTGAAACTAGAAATCAGAGGAGTGTGGCAACAAATCCTTTCTTCCATTTAATCTCTAGTATTACTTTTGGACAATATTCTGTTCTGAAAAAATGGTGGAAAATTTAGTGTTAAAGGAAGAAATACTATGGTTATAGAACTTCTATATTGTCTTTCGATATTCTTATAGAAACCTGGTGTTCACCTAGCAAATCAACAAGTACAAAGAAGATTTAGTTATACAGTCTACTAGAATTCCCTACACATACTCCACAAGTTGTTTAATCACAGGTTTTTAAAGAAACTTGGGTACCTAGAAGGCATAAGAGAGAAAATTATATAGACATATCCCACAGTATGCTGAGCTAGAAGGTACCCACAAGGATCCTCAAATCCAACTCCTGACTTGGCACAGGACACCCCAAGAATCACATCATGTGCCTGAGAATGTTGTCCAGTCACTTCTTGAACTCTGTCAGGCTTGGTGGTGTGACCATTTCCCTGGGGAGCCTGTTCCATACCCACATTTTCCTGCTATCCAACCTAAACCTCCCCTGCCTCAGCTTATTCTGTGTCCTCAAGCCCTGTCACTGGTCTGAGATAGGGAAAATTACTTAGGAGAGAAGAAACAGCCACAGGCAAACCGGGTAATTTTCACTATGGGAGAAGGCAGGGCCCTGCAGGGACCTGAGCTGCCCAAGCCATTGCAGGAGATCAAAGTGTGACCAGCCCTGCTGAGTTATCCACAGTAACCACGGACAGTGCTCATCCAGGAGCTCCCAGTATCCCACCTGATTCAACACAGACCAACACACTTCTCCTACTGGTATTGTTGTCTCATATTTTAACTTCACATGAAAATGATAACTGAGCTGACTGCCTAAGATAACAACATTTCTATTTATTCTAGAAAAGCATTAGATCAACGTTCAGTAGGAAGGAGGGAGCAAACAATAAAACAGAAAATATCAACTATACCACTGCATAAATGCATTGTGTGCAGAGATACTCAGAACACTGCATCCAGCTCCTGTCAGCCAAGAGTCAGTTTTAAGCATTCAAACCTGAAAACTTCTGTTTCACAACACCATCTATTCAGTATTTATCCTCCTTGATTCACTCTATGCTCCATGTCAAATGCATTATACACTCTCCAATTCCCAGAGCAGAAAGCACAGAAATAAAAAAGTATACACATGTACTGGTTAAATTACTTTCTTTTCATCATTTTTAAATGATTGCCTATTTACTACAGTCAGCTCCAAAGCAAATGAGTTTTGAAAACCCACATGTCCAAACCACCTGGATGTGGACCTCAGAGAAAAGCTGCAATGTCAGAACCTCTTCTAAAGGTAATATTATTTGTAAGTTTTTATCACTGCATGATTCTAGGTAAGTGTCAATGTAATTCTTCAAGTATCACCAGAAGCTGCACTTCACAGGCTGTTTACTGTTACTCATGAAGATACCAGAGTCTCCACTTATGTCACAAAACAAGTTCTAACCTCTGTAGGCAATTCTGCAGAACAGTTGATTCAAAAACCCTCCCAAGTCCACGCAAACTTCTGCACAGAGAGCTGAAGGCCAAAAGGCCGTGGAGAGGCAAGCCAGTGAGAAAACATGTGTTGATGGAGAAAGACCTTTTGCAAGTCAGTGAGGGGAATAATATTTTGACAGAGCAGAAGTCTCAAAGCTATCCTAAAGAGGCTGGGTTTCACAGAATTATTCATACAGAACCATTCTATATATAGATTATATATGTGTGTAAGATGTAATAGGCAGAAAATAGCTGAGGTATGCTCCTAGGCTCTGAAATGATGGGAAATAGGTATTTGCTGAAATACTTGATATTACCCATGAGCCAGCAGGGAAGAGAGGAACACCTATCATCACCTCTGTTAATGCAGAGAGTAATATCAGTCATGATCCAAATGCATTATTCATAACTAAACCGTGAGAATGCCTAATAATCTCTATCAAGTTTTCTACTATGAAAACCAGCAGAGCAAAGCTTACTAAATTTACAAATTATTATTTCTGTGACCTTTAGGCAATTAACTGTGCACCACAATATATGCTACCACAGTGACAACAGAATTGCATCCTCCCTCTCTCTGACTGGACTGGTAGAGTGCAACGACACCTTTTCTTCTACTGTGACACAATATTTTAAGAGGATTAGGAGGTAATGATCTAGTTAAGACGAGTAATGCCTCAATATATCTCCTCCTAAGTGATTGTCAATAGAACACTCAGTTACAGATTTTTAAAATATGGATTTTAAACTAAAACAATTCTCTGAAAATTCTCTGAAATTCTCTGAAAACTGCCAAGAAGTTTCTTAATACAGTTCAGCTTCTGCATTTATAAACACCTCAATATAATCTGTCAAAACTGCATTTTGCAATTTCTTACTGCAGTATGCTTTTGGGAATTGCAACAGGATTCTTCCCCTATGGCAACAGGGCACCAAGGGAGCTATTTTCATTCCTTCTTTAGCAGTTGAACATTTGTAGTGTTGTGACTATGGATACCAACTGGTCTTGCACTTTAAGTTATAAAGCTGAAATCTTTTCAGCAGTAGATGCCTCATTTACCTCCTTTTAAAAGTAATTTGAATAATATACACTGTGGTTTCTGTGTTCTTTTTTCTTAAACATCACAGCTTCTCAGAGGCAACAGAAAACACAAAGATGATTTCACATAATTTCTGAGGTGCTCAATAAAAACAATGCACCCACAGGAAGAGAGGCTGAGGAAAACGAAAGTAACTTAGAAAGGCATGCAAGACTTACAGTAGAAATTCCACAAAAGGTTATGCTTGTCTGAAGTAGGATTGTAAGTAAAGGAAGGACAAAAACTGTATCTATCGTCTGAATAGGAAGTCCTAATTAATTCATGTATTCCTTTCTATTTCTTAAAACTTCATGCTCTATAGCAGTGATTCAAGGCTGAAATAAATAGCATATAAATGCCAAACAATGAGCCTGAATAAAAATAGCCAAAGTGTGTTGCACTGCTGAAGTCACGACACTGCAAGGTAGGTAAAGTTACACAGGCAGTTCAGCCATTAGCTGTTTTTTTCCTTTTCTTTTTTTAATATGTGCATTTCAACAGAAAATTGATACACAGGGTTCAAGTTGAAAGCAAATGTCTTCTTTAAAACAAACAGCAACTTTGAAAAATATGAAATTTGTGGTGCTTGGTTACTCAGTGGGAGAGATATGCAAGTCTAAAGTACTATGAACATAAAATGGCCAAATTTTCTAAAGGACAGTCAATCCTGGTCCTTTTTGCAATTGCTATATGTGTAGGCAATGCTTTCAAAAGCACTTGTGAATTACAGGAGACACACATCAAAAAGCTATTTCATCAAATGTGTACTCAGTTTATATAAATAAGGCCATTTACATTTTAGAGGTACATTTATTAATATTATATTAACCTAATTTCAAATTTGAAAGAAATGCTTTAATGAAAGTTCATTAAAGATAATTTGAGATTTATAGTACCACTTTGATAGACTCACACCTGTCATGTAAAACCAAAAAAGCCCTAAGCAACTTATGAAACTTATATGTAAGAAAGGAGAGAGGACAGATGAACATCTCCACATACACTGAAATGGTTGCACCAAGACACAAACAGGCAAGAGCTAACATCTCAAATGTGTTAAATAATTCTATTCACACCTACAACAGGGGAGTCATCTTCAGAAAGTCTTGGGAATGTGTTGTAGTTTCAAAAGATTTCAGAAACAAGGTTTCAAGGTAACATGACATATTGGAGCTTCTTTTCAAGATATACAGAATACTATTAACTGAAAAATGCCCACACAGCATGAACACCAAGAAAAAAAATGCCCTGTTACTGCATTTTGTGAAATTCTCTAAATTCTGATTAAATATTCCTATGAGAATATTCAAAGCACAGAGCACAATCTGGATTCCTCATCTGCAGTTTTTTCTGTTAATTCTCTGATGTTCATCTGGGACACTAGTGAACTCATCAGAATAAATGGCTTTTCTTTGTATAATCTTCTGGTAAATAAAGAAAATCTAAAAATAGACAATTATTTATTAATCCCAGATTCAGTAATGTCTACATTAAATACAAAATTGTGCCTTCACTAGTAATAATTTTATCCCCTTCTAGAATACCATCGTATTTACAATGAAGAATTTGTATCAGATATTCTCTACTTATTTGGTAATTTCCTAAACTAGTATTTATGTTACTAGAAATATACAGTAATTCAGACTTTACAGACAATAGTGATGGTCACTATGAATGTTGCAGGTACAGATTAGCTGGGCAGAGGAAAGCTCACCACAGCTCTTGTACAGAGATTAAGCAATTAATGTTAAAAATGTCAGAAAAGCAGGAAACCAACACAAAGCACCAATACAAGTAATACTGGGGGAGGCTGTTGACCATCCAGCCTTTATGACTGAGGTCTTTTTGGAGTATTTTAAAGTATTTTCATAAATTGAAATCATCTTTCAATTTATTAAGGTTTCCGGGTAATTGTAATAAAAATTCTGAATTACTGAGGTGATTTTCTCAATAATACAACAAATGTCACCATGATCACCAACAGACAAATAATAAACATCTCCTTACAGTCCATACAAAGGGCAAAAAAATCAAGGAATTAAGCTAAAGGTCATGTTTGAATCTTCACAGCACAGTACAGTATAAATTTCATGCAGTATCATTTAAAAAAAAAATCAATGAAAGACAATGTTCAGAATATCCTAAGAGAAATCCAGATTGCCAAACTAGTTTATTATAAAAAATGCCTTTTCTTTTCAAACAATGCTGTGAACCTCCAAAACAGCCATCAGAAAAAGTAACTTTTTTTTTTTGCATCAGAAATTAATGCACAAAACTCAAACAAAGCCAAAGTTTGTGTAGTTCACTTCTACCAGCAGTGAACAGGGAAGTGGTTATTTAATATTTACTATTTTTTTAAAAAAAATCATCATTTAGTTGACATAGAAGCTATTCTTCTCAATACCATTATATTTGTGAATTTGGAACATATAATTAAAGTCAGCTGTTACGCTAAGTGTTAATAAAGATTCATCCTAAACATGATGCACCCAAAAAACTGAACTACCTAGTACACTAACCTCATTTTCCTTTAAGCTGAAATATACATTCTTATATGGTGTTGAGACTTATGAATGGTTATATTCCCACTCGTGGATCTAAGAGAGACTAACTAATATTTCTGAATTACAGAAAATCTGCATTTTATTAACTATGCTTAATATATATTAAAGCATTCACTGTATTATGTAAACACATCTATTATCAAATCCATTTTTTAGCCTCTTCCACCAATAAGATTTTTTTAAACAACTGAAGTTAAAATTTAATTGATTACATACATTTTGATTAATAAATCCAAAATGTTTTTTAATTAAGTCAGTGGTTTCAATCCATGCATACCATAGATGGAGAACAGGAATTTTACTTTCAGTTTGGAGCTTGTGTGAGTGGCTCTCTTCATGCAAAACATTAACAACACCGTCTTGATGGTTATTATTTTTTAAAAAATAGTATTGTGTTTAAAAAGTACATAAACTTCTCAGTACGGGCACTGGAAACTCACAGGTAAGGAAAATCACAGAACTGCATCTCTTAACTAGTAGAAGTGTAGAAAGCTGCTGTCATACATTTAAGTCACAGTGGGAGTTTTTAAATATGTTGTCTTGAAAAAGTGATTTTTAAGTGAAACCAGCTTTCACATTTTTACAGTGTCTTCTGCAAGAGATGTTACAAATAAACAGAAACATGTAACCTTTCGTATAATTTTGGCAGTAAGCTGCACACTGCAGCTTTATGATTTTGCAAACCTCACTTAAGATTTTTAGCAAAAGAAGTGTTAAGTAAACTGTATAAAACATCTGCACTGGCATTGTAAGAACACTGAGTTTATTTACAAAGCAAATATTACTGCAGATGGCTGACAATATATCATGTTGTCTTCAGAATACTAATTTTCTAAGCAGATCTTTTGAGCATGTGATCTTGCATCATATTTTACAGATCAGCAAAAATCATACCTGTAAAAACTGTTTAGATCAAGTTTTCCTGCATTTTTTAGTGCACCAGTCATACTATTAAAACTAATAAAAAAGAAATTCAATCAGGTAAAAACAGTCAGAAAATAAGTGAAGGGAGTTCTAAGTAATGAAATATTAAAAGGAACACTTACTTATAGCCATGCTTTAGATACACCCTGCAATTTTAAATTTTCTGCCTGACACCACACGTTGGGGCCCCGTGGGGTCCCTACCATGTAACCATAGCACGGTCCAAACAAATCATCTGCTAATCCAGATATGTCAGAGCTGTGTCTCTGTGCTGGGGCTGGACAGGTGCCAGTTCTAAAACCAAGAGGTGAACATAACAGCGAGCATACTATGGAGTTTCTGTACCTGCAAGAGAAAAGACAGCTAGAGGATTCCACCTCATCTTTTCTAGTTATTAAGGGAAATAATTCTGACCAGCTGCCTCTTCCCCAGCTCATTAACCTCATAGTCCTTTATTACAATTATAACACTGTATGTAAAAACCAGAATTCTGGAATAAAAGACAGATGTTTATGAAGTCCTGTGCCTGTTTACAGCTTTATATTTTGTGATAGTAAGTGGATACTTGGCATTTGGATTGGGATTTTGAGTGCGGGAGAATTGTGAGAACATTTAACGGCCATTTAAACAGTGACTGAAGTATATGCATTTCAAGTATGCAGTTGTCATTCAAACAAAACTCGTAGTTCATGCACCGAGTAATTTTAAAGCTTCATTAAATCATGGGTTTAGGAGAACCCCGGTTGATAAACACTGCTAACAAAAACAGCAATATCATACCTGCTGTGTTTCAGTTGCTTCTTCCTCCTTACCACACCACGAATTTCACATAGAATAAACTTTATCTGCTTTGTTACTGCTGCTGCATAGCTGCCTTCTCCTTTTATGTAAATTTACACCAAATCCAAAGGCTCTTAAAAACACACAGATTTTCAGTGGATATAAGTCCATGCTCAGCTATCTCTGGAATGAGAAGCTACATGCTAAACAGTGTCCGACTGAAGAACGTGACAAGATAGCTCAGAATAACTCTGTTTACTTAGCTCTTTCCAGTCCAAGAGAAAAGCAGATGAATAGTGAATATGACAGCCTTGGAAGTTTTTGATTTCATGTTCTTATTTTACAGATATATGTAAAGAAAAGAATTTTCATCTTTTCTTATGATCTAGAGAATTTGTCGAAAAATAATTACACGTCCCTGACAGCTAGGAATATCCAAGTTGTTTTTACACACTAATTTGAGTACCTCCCTAATTTAGGGAAAATAACTTCTATTCATATCAATTCAGTTGTGTTTGTAGTATGCCTTCAGAGAAACTCACAGCAGCAGTCTGCTACAGTTACAGATGCATTGGAAGCACATTATTTAAGAGAATTTGCTCTACATTCCTGTACTGTCAGCTGGAATGCTCCTGCCTGGATCGCCACGACACAGGAGAAGTACACTGAGCAAGCAAGGGCCTGATGGTGCTGCTTGGTGGCCACGAGAGCACATTTGCATTGGTGTCTGCATCTGTCAAACCTCAGAGGACCCACAGCGTCCTCAGTTCTGTCATTAACAGCACCTGGTCCTAACACCCCAACATATTCTAACACAGATGATTTTATGCAAAATTCTACATTATTTTTTTTCACACAATTCAGAACATCTTCCTGCACAGCACCAAATCTTTATCACAAACCAAATTACGATTTTCTGTTTTAACAATCTGTAGTGTGTTTACAAACTTACGAGACAGATTATCTAACAGTCTAAAGGATTTGTATTTTTCAATAGTCTAGTTCTTTCCATGTGTCAATACACTCAGCTCCAGAAGAGGAGGATAACAGATTTCAGTGGATGCTTATGATTAAGACAGGCTAAACCTGAATTTTATTAAAACTCCTAGATATTAAGAAAAAAATGCTCCATATCTGAAATAATTCTAAAACTTATAGAAGATAAATACTTTGATAGTTGTAATTCAATCACAGAAGCACAGAATGAAAGAAAACACAAAAGCAGTATTTAAATGTGAATGAAACTGAGTTGTGAGAAAGCAAATGTATCTACTTTCAAAAGATGGAAATTTAAAGTAAATGTGGATGGCAAGATGTTATAACCTCACTTAAACTGTGATTTTTCTGTATCTGTCCTAGGTCTGTATTCATAAGCTACAATCAAGTAAAATATTTTTAAATATAAAACAGATAGTGTATTAAAGTTGCAAGTCTCCTTCCTCAGAAGTATGGTAGAAAGGTAATGCATCAGATTAAAAATAATCTGTTTTAAACATGTATTTTTTTATCAGACCTCAATGTAATTAATACTAGTTGCGCTTAAAAATCAAGGTAAAAAAAGGCTCTCAAACATGAAAGATGAGTATTTTTAACATCAAAGAATATACTGTACACTTCTTTATTACATATGACTTTTTCACTTAAGCAGAATAAAGCAAATTAATGAATAAATCATCTGTGGATCTAATCTGACTTTTTGTAGTTGTGCCCATATCTTACACTCTCCAGCTGTAGTGGCTAGTGAAGTGGTTAACAGGTACTGGAAAAAAGTATTTTAAAGATGATGTTTTGAACAACAGGTATTTCATGTGCAGCACATTTTGTACAACAAAATGTTGTGATTATTATAATAACACTATGGGGATAATCCATACCTATTTACAAATAGATAACCATTTCCTAATAAAAATTCACAAATTAATTCAGTCTTGTATTACCCTATAGACAAACAATAGTTTCTTCCCAGTATCACAAAACCACTTAAGCATCAACTCCTCTAATATATTCTACAGACAGTTTTTCATGTAACAGATACCAGCATTGCTGTAATACCCAAAAATGTTGAGATACAGACTTATTTTTGATTCTTTGGTTTTTTTAACTGAAGAGATAACTCTCTTTAAAACACTCCTCCAAAATGAGATATTTCTATCCCCATTCTGACAGCATATGCAAAGAGCCTTAGCAAAGACTCTTGTCACAAAGAGATCATCACATTCAGGAAAGGGATGACAATTCCCCACCTGAAAAACCAATACCCTCATATCCCAGCACCCTGCAGCAGAACGAGCCCATCCTCCTGGATTGCTCTGGCTATGCCCTCAACTCCCAGCTCCACCAGGGAATGCTGGCACAGACTAATTGTGCAGGATCCTTCCCTCTCGAGTACCAGCAGCTGCCTCATGCTGACACACACGTAACTGATAGTTATGCAAAGTGCCTATGGCAGATTACCCCAAATCAGCCCTACCTCCAGAGAGCTGTTTCAAGAGAAGAAACTTCATGGTACTAAAGCTTCAGAATAGCAAAGTCAAATAATAAAGTTCAAATGTAATGTCCATCAGTATAACATCAAAGTTTATTTTCTTGTCACTATTGCCACATACAGAAACGGCCCAGAGTTCTGAATGTCTTTAAAGTATTTTCCATTACTGTAAAATGTTTGGAAATGTTCTATAAGCTGAAGACTCACACAGATGGTGGGTTTTGAGGAACCTTTCCCTCTTTATTCTGTCATTACAAAGTAAGCATATAGTATAAATTGATAAATTAGATTTCAAATACTGAGAGAAGCTAGTCTCACTTTACAAATATATTACTTTTTTACAGGCACCACTGTTTTCATACTGTCCAATGGAAACATTGAGTTGATACTCAAAATTCCATGAATACTGGTTACTCATGTAGGATTAATGTGGATACTGTGGATCCTAAGTGACAGCCCATGAGTTATACTTTAGGTGCCTGAAGAAGGAATGCATGAGACATGCTGCCATGGTAAAATGGAAGGGAGAGGAGAAAAAACAAACTCACACCAAAACTCAGTAGAGGCATCTTCTATAATTTTCTTTCTAGATCTTTTCTTGAGTCAAGAAGGAAAAAAGGTATTATCAGAGAACAGGCTATGAAAAAATACAGCTTCCTCTATAACCATCAACTCTCTCCCAGGCACAGACGGACACTATGGACCCCTAAAGAAACCCAGCAGTGCCCTCTGGTGATCCAGGTCAAATTTAGCGGTGCTACACGGACAGCAAAATGGACCCTATGGTGCCCTACCAAAACTCCAGATAAAGGAGGAGGACTCTGTCACCCCTGCTGGGGAATTACAAAGGAACACATCCAATCTCCATTTATTTGCAATGTGCTGCAAAAGTTCTGCTACAACATTTACTTTGTTGGAGTGAATAAAAATTTTATGTTTGGGGACGAAAGACACTAATACACCATCGTGTCTTGAAGAAGACAGTGGTCAATACAGCAGTTTCAGAGGACAACAGAAGAGGCATGAGTTTTCTTGCTTGCTTGGGGGCCTTTTTTTCTTTTAAAATTTTGTAAGAGATTCTCCACAAGAATGTGGTAGAGTAGTAAGACTGAAATGAACTAAATGGAGCAGCCTAGCACTATCTTTGAATCCTTTGATATGTTTGGGGGAATCAGTAGAAAATTATAGCATCGGAAACTCTGGCAACACTGCTGGTCATAGTGGAAATCAAGTATTCAAAACCCACCCAAAATATTTAACTGTACGGCAACATCTATAGGTTGGATTGCCCAAAGCTCAAAAATATGTTCTTAAGGCATAACTAAATTATATTCTTTATATATTGATATAATGACTTGTGTTTCACATCTTTTTAATTCTAATTAAAGTTATCATGAGTTTTAATCTTCCTTCCACACATTCTGCTATCTAAGGGCTTCCTTACATATCTCATGTTCTTTTGCAAGTCCATATTATTCCCAAGACACCAAATATCTTCTTTTCTTCAAATGTAGCCAGCCCCTCAAGAGCATATAATATTTTCACTTTTGACCCATCAACACACCCCATACTCTTACAGACATGCTGTCCTACACTTGCCCTTTTGGTTTTGTTTCTTGACTATGCTGAGTTTTCTGAACCTGTAATACAATTAAGTTTTTGAAGATACCATTTACTTTTACTGTGTGACAAATACTTTAGAGTAGTCTGATTTGTAACTCAATTTTGGTAACAGAACTTTTATGGCAATCATGAAATATAGGTCTCACATAGCAAATAATTATCACCTATAAAGTTCCTACTATGTCAAGTGTATGTCTAATAGCATTATTTCTATTTCTATTTCAAATTTATACAAAAATTATCAATAAAAAGATTTCATGTCTTGCATACATTTTGATGCTGTAAGCCAAATGTGAAAATAACATTTAAAATGCATTCTTCAGTTGAACAGATTTAACTAAAACATAAATGAAAAGAAATTCAGCAGCAGCAAATGGAAATTAAACAAAACTTTAAAACAGTATTTTGTTTTGTTTTAATTTCAACAAATGTTAATGTAATAAAACAAGAATCTTCTACATATTTTCTATTCTCACTTCAGCAATTCACTGGAATGATGTTGCAGAACAATCAGTTAATTCAGACCATGTGGATCTTGCTTTTTCCCTTATGGAAAATAAGGCACAAGTCAAGGAGCGTGTCACTCAGCTCCACTTCAACAGCTGTTCTTCCACTCCATTCTATGTCAGCTAATTTTTCTCTGTAGTCATTTTACTACTATCTTCTGTGCATTGGCTTTTCCATCTGCCCTAAAATGGCACAGAAGAGCAGTAGATGCATTACCACTGAGCATGACTTTAATTCTTATCTGGCTGCAGTGGGGTCAGAAATAAACATTCTTTTAACCTAATTTCTTTCTAAAATACTGTTGCTCCTGCTAAACCATATTATCAATAATATGATATCAATAATATCCGAATTATCAATAGGCTCTCAGGGCATGAATGATATGCTGCTGCGCTTCTGTTTCGTTTCCCATAGCTGAAAATGTTTCCATTCTTTTTCTGTTCCTCACAGTGAACAGCAGCGTTTGCTGTCACGCACACGACTTGTTGATCTTTGTGCCGCTTTGCAGCACTGCCTGCTTGAAAGGCAAATTGCTGAACATTGCAACAGAACACACACTTGTGCTGCTAACAGATAATCATGCAGAGCTTGTTGTTTTTACAAGAAGGGGACATCTGTAATTCCTTTTTTCATTTGGTCCTTTATGTTATTTTGGGTTAGTTTAATTCCAGTATTCGAAATGAAAGTCTCAGTCTTATGATATATCTGAAAAATTAACAAGTTACTGAAATGATAATTCAGTCGTATTTACAAAGGGTTATTGTAGATATAAAAGTTTGTAAATGCCTACATTTTCCCAATCTTTCTCCTACAGGCAATGAACAAACACTATCCAAAATAAATTCACACTTCAGAGGCAAGATCATCTTTTTTCATTAGAAAAATGAGTTTTATCAGATTACACGTACAGCTGAAGAGAAAGAAAGATTTTTGTGATGTCAAATGGGGAAGATAACACTGTATGCAGCTAAAATTGTTGTTCAGTACCATCTTAATGGTCTCAAAATGCAGAAGAAATCAGAAAACATTTTTTCAACAAAACAAAAGAAATCAAACCACTACTAGCTATATTTTAAAGATTACATAGTGTTGTCACTGTGCTTAACAAAGCTAATGTTGCAATTGCTAACCTGTATCAGCGTGTTTAAAACAAACTGGCTTTAAGCAAGCATATAGTGTAACTATAACACTGACTTTGTACTTGTAAACATCCTTTCCACACTGCGCCCTTTGGGACACTCAAAGAATTTACTGAATGAGCTACTTGGAATAAATAAAGAACACTCAACACTGTAACACTTTAGCTGATTAAGAAAAGTTTTAACTGTTCCCCTAGTTGCCTGGAAATGGCCATTTGAAAAAATGCTGTTGTGGCAATAGCAAACCTTTATTAATTCCTTATTTTTGGATTTTACTGTGTGGGGCTTGTTAAAAATAAACTTTCAGTCCAACCAGTTCAGGACTGAGAATTCAGTACTTTACAGTGAACCATGCAAAATTATGGAAAAAAAGATGTTTTTTTGTTTTTTGGTTTTTGGGTTTTTTTTAGTATTTGCTCACAGAAACCAGTGAACTCTAGCAATAAAGTTGACTTAAATGACAGCTACATAAACTAAATGAGAACATGTATTTCTTCCAGATTACCATGCTGAGCTTTAACAAAAATCACCTTTAATTCACTTGTACCTACCAGCTACATAACTTCATTCAAAAATTGGACGTAACACATTGAACTTTATTTTTAAAATATTCAAATGGATTTTAAAAGTTTGGAGATAAACTTAGATAAGAATTCACTTACAAATAAAGTTTAAGTGTTGATTCTCTATTTGGCAGTAAGATGAATTTCCAGAAAACCTGCTAACTACAGGTGCATTTGCAAAATTATGAGTCATCATTACTCTAAAAGCGCATTTCTTTTCAAATTATCCATTTAAATGCATCAGCACCTACCTTGCCATAAATTGCTTTGTTTGAGTACCAAGCAAGTAAAAAGCAAGTTGAACTCTAAGAGCTCAGAGTTGCCAAAAAAAAAAAAGAATCAGAACTGCTTTATTATACAAAATGCCTTCCCTACCTCCACTATGTGTTCTGACTGTATCCATATGGGGGCAGTAATGTTAAAGAAAATAAACACCTTAGAGCAGTCACCTTCATTAATCTGTTCACAGACAATTCCTTAAACATTAGGTTCTCTAAATGGTACTAAAATCTCATCCAGACCCTAAATCTACTCGTTGGTGTTTTAAATCATCCATATTATCTATAATCTGCTACTCTTTTTGCATTGTAGTTAATCTAAAGCAATTCCTACAGCACAGCATTGGCCCAAGGTAAGCAGCAGATGGGAACCCATTTGTCCATGATGTTTGAAGACACAAAATGCTAAAACAGTTATTATGGATTCTCACCACAGCAACACTTCCTGGATTAGACTTTTACCTCAATGTCAATTATTCTATCAGGACAGCTTCCATCTGCCCCCATGGAGCAGCTGGAATCTTGCTGGGGTAACCTCTGCCTGGATATTCAGAGCAGCAGCTGCCTTGAACTGAAGTTGGCCTGAATCAGGGACCATGACAGACTCACAGAAAAATGTCCTTTCAACCTTCATTCTGTACTCCTCAGGCAGACTTTCCTAAACTAGCTACAAAACCCCATCATCATCAGTGCCTCTGCAAAAAGCCACTTCTTTCCCAGCCTTTCCACAAAACTGGATTAAATCACCACCAATTACTGAATGGCTTCTTGAATATACTGGTAATTTAAGGGAAGAATTCATTTAGTGTTAGGTGAAAGGCAGTAGGAACACAGCAAACAGCTCCATACTTTGTTAGAAGAGAGGGATCAGGATGAGCTATGGAAGCATAGATGTTTACAATGCTCCATGGAAGATCACCCAACAAAAATCAAAACCCAGAAAATATGCCAAACATACAGTGATCATTACCCTATTCCCCTCAATAAAACTTTCCATTACAGTCTCCCAAAGAGCCTTCTGATTTTCCCAACACAACAGCTTTTGATCTTCTGTGGTAAAAGGGTTTACCCTTTTACCTGGGGGTGCACCTGTGTGAAAACAGGCCCTCTCCAATCCAGCAGACTTCATGCCACTCACAAGTTGAAACTCCAGAAGTTAACACTGGTTGCAATGCACTGTAATGTCACAGAGCAATCAAAAGAAATAAGCATGACATTTCTTTTGTGTTGAAGATTCAATAGCTAATTTGTTTTTTTAAGATTCAAATAGCTAATATCTGCCTTTTTTTTAAGACCTTATGAGAATGTCTGTGATTTCTGTAATAAATTAAAACAAAAATCAGCAGAAAATTATACAGTTTGTAATCTGCACTACGGAAATAACTACAACTGGCCATGTTATCCAATGATTGTAATGCACAACCTTTTCAAAAGTCAGAAAAAATGAGAACAGCTAGTAGGATGAAAGAAGGCTTTGAACATTAGTGTAAGTATACTGAAGCCAGCTAGTCATTCTGGAGATTCAATGGCCTGGTGTCCCTTCTGGAGTAACTGCTCAAACATCGCTTGACTTTTGGTTTTCAAAGCAGCAGTGAAGCTTCGAAGCTCTGTTAGTTTTGAGGGAAGCAGGGGCTGTATTAGGACTAAAGAGATCCTTAGGAAAGCATGACAGCCTTGAAGTAGTTTTCTGAGGTAAGGAAAGCCTTATTATCTGTGTCTGATCATTAGCTCATGGAACAGACACTTTGCTATATAAAGGGCAGGAAAGGGTCAGAGCCACAGAGCATGTCTAGTGATTATGTTGATAGCTATCATGCCAGCTGACAGCTGGGGGAATTGTGGGGTGCATTACACATGAAGTTGACTTTATGGCTGCAAAGATATCAGCTTTCTTCATAATTTGGAAGTAACAGGGTGTTTCCTCTTAAGGCAGATGGATTTTTCTGGCCATTTGAGAAAGATTTTGGTTGTTAATGCTAAGAACTTTTACAAAGAGAGAGAATGCTAACAACTGTCTTAATGGCACTTCTGACCAGAATACCCACAGAGATCTAGACTACAGAGCTACCGTATCAGATAAAATCTTTCCCCAGACATTTGTTTGTCCTATTCAATCAGGATTTCTCAGATAAACATTTTGGATTTGACTAGCAATTGTAATTCTACTTATGAAAAGACGTGCTGAAAGGTTTTGGTTTGGAAAATCAAGCATGAAATATCCCTGGTGCACAAGTCCATCGTGAAAGAAAGAAATCTCAATATATACTAATCTTTGTGTGCATATGAGGTTTGTGGAAAAAACTCGGGCACGAAGCTCTCCCCCCTAAATTGAGAAGATATGGTGTTCTCCTTAAGTATCAGAGCAACACAGAAACAGTTTCCCCACAAGAAGGCTTGCTAACTTTTCTTGTGTTTCCCTCAGAAGCTGTTGCCAGGACTAAGAAAGAAAAATAAAAAAGAAAAATGGAGAAAAAAAGAAAAGGTAAAAATAAAATACTTTAGCACATTTACTTTTTAAGCTATTGAACCTAGTTTCCTAACTACAAGAAACTACACACATTATCCATTTTTCCCTACTGGGTTGAAAAGCTTGTTGTTACCTAAATGACAGCATAGTCGGAGTTTAACAACAACTGTAAGCACATTGCAGAAAATAAATCAATCTTGAACTCCACAGGCCATAAATCAGGCTATCATAAAATTTACAGCCTAAACAGAGTGGAACATAGCATGATTTCTTAGTCTCTGATCCTTGTCAGACATTGCTATTTATTTCAGAAGACATGATGGTTTTCCACTCAAAGGGATAGGATCAAACTATCTTTAATTTTGCTAATTATCCAATCAGGTCATATATTTAAGTCAGCTTAAGACTGGTCTGACACTGACAGTGGATGTAACCAACCTATGTGCTCATAACCACAAGCACCTGTAATACTCAAAGAAATGAGACCATCACCTTTTCACTGACAACAAATTAGACTAGCTAAGCCCAACAACCAATCTATGGCATTAGATACTGACCTGGCTTGTCTCTTCAAATGAAATATCCAATATTAAGTTCATATAGAAAGAAAATAGCATCTGTTTATACATACTTATATACATGCTCACATACGGGCATATATGTACTTGGTCAAACTTTTTGTCTCCTCTTCTTCATCACCCCCCATTAAATCAGTTTTTAAGTATCCACCTTTTTTTATTACATAAACAATTACATATATCCCAAAAGACATGAAAATATTTCCCTTGCATTAAACTACCAGTTCAGATTGCATTACCTTTTATCTGTAGAGCAGAGCCTTTACAGGCTTCAGTTCTACAGGTGAAATCCATTACTCACGTCAGATAATTATGTATCGTATAATTTATTTATTTAGGCTTGATTTTCTTTCTGGGCATCCCACATTGCTTTATTTATTTAAATTTTTTTGTGGTTTGGGTGGCTATCATCTTAGGTATCAAGCAGCTGTAAGACACTACTCCTGCCTCTTCAAATACCAAGAGGCTTTCCTGCCTTAGCAATAGGAACACATGCATACACTCTATATATACATTATCTACATCTTCACACACATATACTGGCTTCTTACTATCAACATTTAATTTCTTTCAAAGATCTGAGATTCAGTAATATCAACCAAAACTTTTTCATAATGTGATGTTCGAAACACCACAATTACCTGGACCAAGTCCATCAGTACTTAGCAGAAAACACAGGTTACTGCTGGGCTTTACTCTGAATGTGCCAGGAGTTACTTGAAAATAAATCAGAGGAGAAACCACCTGTTTGCTGACCTCTCCTCACTACACCAGCAGTAAACCTGACTGGGTGACCTTTTCCAATTCTTGCTTCTGTGATAGCTGACAGGCTCACAAAAGAAGAGTCTTTGAGAAGGAGTTTCAAGAGAGATGAGGAAATGCAATGCACCATGACAATATAAGATGAATAAAGAAATGACTGAAAACAAAAGACACTTAGGAGACCGGCCAGTTTTTGCCACTTCAAAGAAAACTCTCTTTTTGCCATTTCAACATCTTGTTGGCAGCAGATAAACTAAAATACATCTTTCAAATACTATTACTGTCAAAAAATTATTCACTAGTTGCAATCTTGTGAAATACTGGTTGACTGAAAAACACGTATAGGTTATACATATAGAGAGTTAATTGTTGGGTTTTCCATTATCATGATGAATTAACTTTTAGAGCAAGTCAGCAAAATAATAGATGGGAAGTTTAAAATCCCTCTGCAGGTATAACAGTGTTTTCCAATAACACTATTATAATGAAGAATCTGTTTTCATTGTTACTTAAGACAAAGTAGGGTGAGAGTTTGTACTTCCAGCAACCAAATTAAAATTTTGTAGGAAGTGATATTCAGCATCTCCATTCTTTCCCAATAAAAGCTGTGGTCAGGGAATGTGCAGCCTGCTGCATTAATGTAATCAGGTTTTGTATATTTAACTACAAATCTAATAAACAAAATCATATAAGTAATAATAACCTGAATGTACATAAGTCTATGGGACCTGATGTGATGCATCCCAGAGTCTTGAGGGAATTGGCAAATGGAGCTGCCATGATATTCAAGAAGTCATGGCTGTCAAGTGAAGTCCCAGTTGACCAGAAAAAGGGAAATATTGTACCCATGTTTAGGAAGGGTAGACAGGAGGACTCCCTGGGAACTATGGACCTGTCAAACTGGCCTCTGTGCCCAAGAAAATAATGGGACAGATCCTCCTAAAAGCTGTGCTAAGGCACACAGAGAACAGGGAGGTGATTTGGGACACCCAGCAAGGCTGCACCAAGGGCAAGTCCTGTCTGACCAACTTATTGGTCTTCTATGATGGAGTGAATGCATCAATGGACATGGGAAAGGCTACAGGCATCATTTATCTGGACTTCTGTAAAGCCTTTGGCATCCTGCTCTCTAAACTAGAGAGAGAAGGCTTTGATGAGTGAACTGTTGGATGGGTAAGAAGGTGGATTGATAACTGCATTGAGAGGGCAGTGGTCAATGGCTCTGAGTCCCAGTGGATGTAAGTCATAAGTGGCAGTGGGACCAGTGTTATTCAATATCTTCATTAATGATGAAGAGACTGAGTGCAGCCTCAGCAGATCTGCAGATGACACCATGCTGAGCGGTGCTGTTGACACACCTGACCTCACATCCACAGGACAAGCTTGGGAAGCCTGGGAGGTCAGTCCATGGGAATCTCATGAGGTTAAATAAGACCTAGTGCTGCACCTGGGTCAGGGCAGCCCCCAGTATCAACAGGCTGGGGATGAACAGATTGAGCAGCCTTGCCCAGTAGGACGTGTGGGTGCTGGTGGGTGAAAGGATTGACATGACCCAGCACACACACTCACAGCCCCGAAAGCCAAACATGTCCTGGGCCGCACCAAGAGCAGCATGGACAGCAGGGTGAGGGAGGGGATTCTGCCCCTCTGCTCTGCTGAGACCCTGCCTGTAGTGCTGCCTCCAGCTCTGGGGTCCCCAGAACAGGAAGGACATGGATCTGTTGGAACAAGTCCAGAGGAGGGACACGAAGTTGATTAGAGGGATGGAGCACCTCTCATATGAGGAAATGCTGGGAGAATTTGGTTTGTTCAGCTTGGAGAAGACTAGGCTTTGATATGACCGAATTGTAGTCTTCCAGTTCCTGAAAGAAGCCTACAAGAAAAATGTAGTAGCACTTTTTACAAGAGCATGTAGTGATAGGATAAGGGGAAATTGATTGAAATTAAAAAAGTAGGTTCAGATTAGGCGTAAGAAAGGAACTCTGCTCTGCTGAGTGTGGTGAGGCACTGGAACAGGTTGCCCAGAGAAGCTGTGGATGGCCCATCCCTGGAAGCATTCAAGGGATGGATGCATCCAGCCAGGCTAGGTGTGGCTCTGAGCAACTTGGTCTAGTGGAAAGTGTCTCTGCCCATGGCAGGGGGGTTGGAATGAGATGATCTCTAAGGTCCCTTCCAAAACAAACCATTCTATGAATTTCCAGTACTGCAGAAACATCGAAAGGAGCTTGCCCTACAGTCTGCATTCTAGTACACACAGTAATTTCAACAGTGGATTCCCAACTAGCTAACTACAACATTCTTTTTCTCCCCTTTTCAAAAACAAGAGTATTTCAATTACATAAAACATTCCTCCTTATGACAGTAAGACTGTTCCTAGAGAACTTCATTTATTTTTAGATCATTCTCTTTTCACTCCCCATCTTCTGTCCTAATATGTAATTAGGATCCTCTTCATCACAGTACTGCAAGAACACAAGCAGCCTGAAGAAACGAACTGTTCAAATTAACCAACTAAACAACTCCTGAGACCTCTCAAGACAAGGATGTCTAATGTTGAGCTCAGGAGGATGCGATCACTTTCTAATTTTGGCAAAGTATTACCAACTTCTCACTCTGTCCAAAACTCGCTCTTCTGTCACCAGTTTAAAGCACTGCCCCAACCCTGCTATTGCTATCTCTGCAGCTATTGATTGCACTCCTTCACACTGCAACAAAAAGCCAAGTACCTTCTCCTTGCCAGACCTCACAGGAGAAGGAACAAATAAATAAGCAGCAGAGAAAGCCAAGCTTATAAGAAAGGTGTTAACAAAGGATATAGCTGTCAAGGAGCTGTGCCACAGAAGAATCAATAAATTAGCAGCATACCCAATGAGACTGTAGTGACAGTTCTAAAGCCCTAATGCCTGTTCTTTATCAGGTGAAGACAGATACAAGCCTTTGACATTTTAAGGAAGTAGAATTAGTCTGATTTGGGTTATCAAATGAAGAAGCCAGAAAGAGCAAACCAACCAGCAGCTAGCTGACCTTTTCAGCAGCAGACACATAGTATTAGGAGTGATAACAGCTTCACAGAACCCAAGTATTTCTACTTAATTAATACTTGAATTATAGGTTGTGGTAGAGAAGTACTCTCTATCTTAAGAAACATTTAGGATTTTTCCAATAAATAAATGGGAAACTGAACCTACAAATCAGTGCATAAGTCTAAGCTTTAAATTAATTTCTCTGTCAAACATGAAGTATGTGAGAAGAGTCTTTAATTCTAATAATCTAAAAAAGAATTGTTGCAGGTCTAGTTTCCTGCATCTTTTCCTTTCCAGGAAAGGAAACTAGTTTTAGGAAACTAAAAACAAAACAAGCAAAAAAAAAAAACCCCAAAATTTGAAAGGTATTTCATGGAATCCCCACTTCACTAAAAGGATAAAGAAAAGCAGATTAAAAAGATTAAATATTTATGGAAGAATGATAATTTTGCTCCTATGATATCACAGTCATAGTTCATGTGATTAAACAACAAATGCCTTCCACTCATGCTTTTTAAACAAAACATTGGAGCAGATCTGTATAAATAATCTAAATACATTAAGTTCTTCCAATGTCAGTCACAATATGAAATATTTGTCACAACTTTATTCTAACTCCCCAAATTAGAATAAAAAATATTCAGATGATTAATTTTCAGTGTTTGCTTCCTGCATTTCAGAGCTAATATAATTTGACAGTTTCTGCAAGTTTCTTGCTAGTCCAAATTCTTTCTAAAACCTTCTAATGCATTTATTTTCTTCTTAAAAGGTATATGTGACACCCATCAGGTAAAAATGTCATGGTCACTGGGCTTAAAGGAGCAGAAGAGGAAAACACAGTAGAAAAAGGTAAAATAGTGAAAACATCCCTTTTATGAGGTTTCTGGCATAACATGCAGAAAAATCAGGCTTTTGTTGGGCTAACCATCCAACTCTTACTATCATTAGATTTCTATGCCCTGTTCTAACCCCAAATCCTACTGGGTTCATGACCTTTTCAACAAACAAATGTAAGTTTTACTAGTATTGGCATAAATTACCACATTGAAAAGTCCAAAAATATTAAAGATAGGGTTTTGCCATGAACAGCTAAAGAGCCAATGTTTAGTTTCTAGGAAAATAATGAATTTCTGAGTCTTGGAGTGCATATGTAGGGGCTCTCTGGGTCTTCTCCAAGTCCTAGTGCTCAGGAGAGTGTGTGAGCCCTAAGACTCCTAAAAACTTCCCACGACTTTGTTGGGGGTCAAAAACATATGCTAATGTCAATGAGACTGTGAATCAGGAACCCTAAACTCGACAGAGTGGAGGCATTGTAACACTGCTTAAGAATCAAGTTGTATGGGGTTTTCTGGTTGTTGTTTTTTTTTTTTTCCAAATGGAACAGACTTATAAGCTGCTCTTTTCACAAATGATGCAAATCACCTATTAAATTTTGTGTGAGTGAAACTTTTACCTCAAATCACTGAAGATTTACCAGAGTGGATTTATTAGTAAATACCACCCTTAGAACTGAATTAAATGTGACTATTAGCCACTAATCAGCTTTTGGCTGCCTTCTGCTTCCAGGCTTCCATTCTCACAAGAAGTTTTATCATGCAGTTTTAAACCACACTACACAACTTTCAATCCCAGATAGACATTAAAAAGTCATATTAGCTGAAGGTCTGTATGTTTTACGAGTCAAAAGCAGCTTCTTTCATTCCAGTAAGGTAGAAGTAAATATATTAAGTAAATATTGTCTGCTTGTGTCTTATTCATGCAGCAACTTACACTCTATGATTCTGTTTTGAAAAAAACTGAAATACTATTGACCCTGTGATACAAGATTTATGTTATGCAATTTATATTTTTCTTATGTTTTGCCATAATTCAAACGATAAATAAACCTTCCTAAAAAATGCGAAGCACAACCTCTCCAAAGTTTCACCGTAATCATTATTCTTTGCTTTTCTTCAAGCAGTGCATGGGATAATTCTTCAAAAGAGATGGCAAAATGCATGATACATATCTACTTACTCCATGCTTAATTGTCAATAAAAGTAACTAAAGTTTTACTTAAAATTACATTAAAAGACGATTCTACAGATAAATTATCATTAGTAATAAAAATATTAGTAATATTAGTAATAATAATAATAATATAAAACTAATAATATAATAAAAATAATATTAGTAGTGAAAACATAGTAATAAAAATATTCTAATTAAGCAGTCTTGTAAACTAAGACATTCAACAGACACTTGATGCATAACTATATTGGAAGTGAAAAAGAAATTCAGTGTCTCGCATTTTACAATCACAAAGTAAAAGTGAACTTGATTAAAGACTCATTCCACATTTCAAGACTGAAAATTCATTTATATTTAAAATACACAAGTATGAAACTTTCTTTTTAATGGAAGCAAAACTGAATAACAATAAGAATACTGTGATTTTTAGCTTGTGATTCTAAGACCTGGCTGTACAATACTTGGACTTCCCACTACTCACTCTTAATTTTCCAAAACTATAATGCTCTTACATATTTGTCAGCAAAAAGTTGTCCTGTTAAACTGGCTTTCCTTTTTTTCTGGCAGAGGAAATAACAAAAAACTAAACTACTTTGGCCTAATGAGCACCTAGTCAATACATTTCCGTGCTCCAAGAAGCAATACTGATTGCATTCCATCAAAGAATAACACAGCCTCAGAGAGTTCCTCCAAGCTGTTTTTCTCAAACCACTGCTACCAATTCATCTTGTCTGGCTTTCAGCCAACTTCTCATCCAAATTCTGCATTTCCATTAGGCACTGACAAAGGCATCTATCAAAGGAGACACATGCAGCTAGGTGCCATCACTGCAATGCATCACTGTTCCACGAACCAATACAGAACATATTTGACAGATGGTAAAATTCAAATATTTCTATTTGAAATAGCCTCTATTTAAAAAAATCTCTTCTAACTTTTACTACCAAACAGGAGAAAAAAGCCCCTTCCTTTTGAAGTAACATGTGCATCCTACTGAGAGCACAACTGAATGCCTGCAAGAGCTGGGCCAGTTGCTATTTCAGTCTTCACTAGATATGTTGCTTGTATTCAATATGTCAAACAACGTCCAAGACAATCATGGGCATTAAGTTCCATATTATTCTTTTAAAGTTTTTTCTTCACAGCAAGTACTACAGAATTCCACAAATCAAGAAGTTAGCAAAAAACTGAGGACCATCAGTATTGGCTCAGTATTTGGTAACTCACCAGATAGGATTTCTACCATAGAAGTCCTCTAGTACTAAGTGAGAGACAGCAATGAGTCAAGATCCAACCACTTAATTAATTAATTAATTAATTCTACTGAAAAGCAGGTGACAAAACTTCCCTGAATTAGACTTCAAACAGGGTGGTACTTCAACATAACTTCTGAAAAGGTCCCCATTTGGTTTTATCATTTACCAGTATTGGAGAACACATTGATCACCCTTCATAAATTGTTCTGATAATTACAATACACATCTCTTCAGTTGAATTGTTCTGTAATTACTGCTCAATCTCATTTGATTCTGAAAAGCTTCAAATGCTTGTTCCCTTATAAATATACACAGATTATAAGGCTATCTCTTAACTACCTTTTTAAGAATAAGTTAAGACACTTCATTATTCAGAAGAGGTAAATTACACAAGCCTATATAAATCATTACAACAGGATATTTATTGTGCTACTGTTAGTTCTAATAACACTTAACTGATAGAGGTAAGCATCTCACATTCCACTTTCTCTCATGACCATTTTTACTGTATTCCATACACATATTCCATAATTTATCTATAACTGGTATCAGGCAGTAATGCTAGTACTACCAAGACTATACCATTTCTCTTTCAACCCTTCTTTTTATTTAGCCCCTACCCCCAGAAAAACCCAACACCTGTATTTTTTTTGGTGCTACAGAATTTTTTTTTCAAAACTTGGTAAAAATTGAAAGTAATAAACCAGTTTGATCCACCCCCATTCTTTCATTTAGCTTAGATGCAAATGAGTGAATGCAAATGCCAGCAAATTGGCAAATTTGAGTTTGACCAGGTCTTGTCTGCTATCAAACAGCTAAGATTATCTACTTTTAAAATTACCTAGTAATTTAAGTGATTTTCACAGTGCTTAGTTTATCATACCCCCAACTTTCAATGTTTAGCAGACATTTCTATTCCCTCAAATAGTAGTAGTAGTAGTTTTCCCAAAACAAGCTGCATCCATTCTCTGCAGCTATTTGTTATTTTGTATTGTGAAATCTCATGCAGCTAGCCTGTTTATATTTAAATAAGACATACAAAAACTGTCTAATGGAAAAAAAAGTACACACACCCTCTGAAAAAAAAGGATGATCTGTTTCAAGGCACAGTTACACATCTTTTCTTGCTGTTATGTTTCTAATAAATTTACAGGGAAAAGCCCTTCAGGTTAGCATTCTTATGCAGCAGAACTGGCACACAGAGCAGTGAGAAGATGAAGTGACCAAGTCATTAAGGAGAGGTGATCTGATCAACATCCTCAGAGTGACAGTTTTGGGTGGGCTTTACTGTAACACAAATAAATACACCTGCCTCACCAGACCTGAACTGGGCCCTCAACCAACAAACTTCACTCACACAGTGCACGAGACAGATCATTCATAGATGTATCCATTCCCTGGACAACAAACTCAAGATCAGGTCATGCCTGAACAATGGAACTAATTAGCATTGCACTTGCATAAAAATTTCAACTGCTTGATTCCTCAGAAACTACAAAGAATTGAATGCATTTTCCCCAGAAAAGTGATTACAAATACAGGAACTGAAATTAGCTCAGTTGCACATTTCTCAAAGTATACTTTTGAAAAGAAAGCAATGGTATGGCACAAGCAACCTCATTTAAGAGAAAATGTCTTGATGCAGAACTAAAAGGTACATAATTTATAGGAATAATTTTTACAACGGTGTTAAAACCACAGGGATGACCCTCAACTTTATTTTCTTTCACCAAGACCAAATTAAAAGAAATTTATGTAGCTTAACTTCTAGTTCCTTTCTTACGTTCTTACTTCAAAGCCAGATTTCCAGCAGAGATCCAGCTGTTGGCTTAAAACAAACAAACAAAAGAATTTCAATGCTTTTATCTTTGCTACTGTCTGCAAGGATCTCCTCCAAACCCTCAACTCTATGCATGTTTGATTCTTACATCCCATCCTGCATTCATTACCTCACCCCATTAACATTCCACGCAGAGAGCCCTTTGCTGGTTTTATGAGGCGAAACCACAGAACATCAGGTTAACAAAGCCCTGCCGAGAACATTCCCCTCAGTAAAGCTGCTCATCAGGACTCTGTTCACATGGATTGGCAATGACTTATTAGCATCAGAGAACTGAAGGAAAATTAGAAAGGCTGATAGTAAGAACACAAGACTTATCTCTATACCTATAAATAATACTGACCACTTTCTTCATCATTATTTCATCATATTGCTTATTAAATGAATTTTAAAACCATTAATATACATTTTATCTCAGAACTTGTTTGTTTCACTCAGGTGGCAAAAGGAAAAGGCTTTGTGGCTTGTAGGATTTGAACTTGAACTGATGTTTTGTCAACTGTTCTAACTTAAAATTATTATTACCTTGGCACCTGTAATTCATTTCATGACGTGGATGGCTCGAGTCCATCCATATCCTCATACTGCACATACATGAACGGGCAGACTGGATGGGGCTTTGAGCAAACTGCTCTAGTGGAAGGTGGAACTTGATGATCTCTAATGTCCCTTCCAACCCAAACCATTCTATGAAACCACAATGTAGTAGTTGTGAGACTTATTTATGAATAATATTAATTTGATAATTAAACTATTATTAATGCACAGATTAAAATTAGTGTAAACACATATAAACACCCACAATAACACAGAAGTACAACACTTAGACCTGTTTACAGGGCTTTAATTGAAATTCTTTTTATTCAAAAGTTTCTTCCTAGTTTGCAAAGATGCAGGAGTTCTTTGTGTCTTTCAACTGGGCCATAACAATGTTTGTATTCATTTTAGACTGAAAAAATGTGACAAAAATACATGGATTTATGACTATAAAAACATTTCGCTCCTCTAATAGAAGTTAAATTAATTAGCCAGTGCTTCACCCAGCTTGCAAAAAGTGAAAAGATTAGATGCTGTGTTTATTTTGGTTTTAAGAAAGGATGAAAAAAAATCATAAAACTAGATATTAAATAAAACTTAAAATGGGAAAGAATACTAAAGAAATAAAGCCATATACTTAGGAGGAAGTTTGCACAAGATACAGCTGTTCACTTTTAAGTCTTTATCTACTAAAACAAAATTATAGGAATATAAGATTTTATTCATACACAATGCAGGGAATTTTAATTCACATAACAGTAAATTACATCTCAGCAAACCCTCCTTGTATCCTTTCTATCTTTAAGTTACCATCACTAGAATAAAACTATTACTGAACAAGCATGTACATAAAAATGTTGATTTGGGGTGGTTAAGTTAGATGACTTACAGTTTATCTAACAAACTGTAAAAAGAACAGAATGGGATATCATCTTGAAATTATGACTGCCACAGGAAATCTCAATTCAATGTCTATTTTTATTTTATTAGAAAATATTTACAAACTATATACATAATTTCACAGTGGATTTAAGGACAGAAACTGCCACTTGGAATTATTTCCAGCTAAGATTTTCTACATTTTCCAAAGGCCGTTTAAGCTTAGGAACACAGCAACTCTGATGCTGAATTAGCTGGCTTCATACTGTACCATTTCTCATGAACAGAAGCATAGTGAAGGTGGTTCAAGTAAGAATTATTTATATGAGTGCTTCCAATGTAATTCTCATAGCAAACTCTACCAAAGATACCAAATATTCCCCCATTCAAAAGTCTTTTTTATATGTGACACTATACAACTCTATAATAACTCAAAGTCGCTGCTTTGTAGCAAAACTTTGCTAAGATGCTCATTTTACTTTTGTCCTAAAAAGACAAAAAAAAATTGTTAAGGTCAGAAGTAAATAAGAAATGCCAAAATTACTGACACAGTAGGAACTTAAGGACCATCTCCAGTAGGCAGCCAACTGCATCAAGAAGTCACTACCAAATATATCCAAGGTCTGCAACACAACTTGTTCGACCTCCAGTAAAAGGCCACCTCGTTCAGGCAATTGCTTGTTGTTGGTCCCTTGGGTGGTCCAAGACCTGGGTGGTCCAGTGAGTTCAGCTTGGACAGATTATTTCAGATTTTACTATATTTAACTGTCTCTCATCACATTTTTTTCTTCTGGGGAAAGAATCAAACTTTACTAAAACAAGAAAGAGTCTCTTATTTGCTTGCTTCCTGAACATTAATATGAGTCTTATGGGAAAACTGTATCACAAAACCAAACCAAACAAACAACAAGCTTTTACACTACATCATTCCAAACTGAGATGAAGGACCCTAAGGACCCAAAACAATCCTGAACACAACATCTGCACAGTAGTTTGAAATCTTTAAACATTAAGGCTACTATTCATGCTCACACACCACAATTCCCAGCACATCCACCTCAAGGAACTGTTGTGAGCATCATTTTTTTCTTGTAAGTGTGGGATGTAAGAAGGGAGAGAGGGAGTCAGTGCAGGTGAGGTTGATCCTTCCACCGTTGGCTACATTGCTCCTGGCACCTGGCTGAGCTGTGCTTGCCCCCCTGCACTTGACAGGATATCTGCTCCAGGTAAACTTGTTTGAACAGCGATTGCACCATGAAGCATTTCTGTTAAAAGTGATTCTTAAGACTGCTGCTATCCAGAAAACAGAAGTGGACCAGGTACCAAAGCCTCACATTTATCTCACAAAAAGAGAACAATGGGACTGCAGCTGGACACAGCTCCCAACAACACTGTTGCTTTTCAGTACTTCCCAACTGAGAATTGTTGTCCAATTGCTTTTGCTTGGCCCTATTGCAAATTCAGTTTAATCCTTCATTTTTCCTATCACACCAGTGGTTACTTTTTTCCCCCCTTTTCATGTCATTCATTATTTATATTTGACATGAAGAAATAAAGATAATTATCTGTATTATCAAAATTCATAAAAATTTTCAGTAGAAATTTCAATTGTTTCACACAATGATGTAAGAATCACTGCAGTCTAAGCAGATTAAAATTCAAAGAATGTTCCAGTAACAATAACTTTGCAGACGTAAGGCAGACACTGAAAAACACTAGAAACACTAGATGCTACCTGTAACTGGAAATGATGAACAGTAAGTAACCAAAATAAAATGAAAATAACTCAAAGAAAAGATGCTCATTTAAAAAAAAAGACCCTCAAATAATTTTGATCAAATCAGAAAACTCAGTTTGAATGAGAGGAGAACAGTAAGTAGCATTGCTACCTTTTTTCTACAATCAGAAATACGTTCTGAATTTTCAAATGCACTTCCCCCCCTTCTTTAAAACAGAGGTGATTACACCAAAACAATTCTTACGTGGTGCAGAAAACTTATTAATAATGAAGGTCAAAAGGTTATGAAAGATTCAAGAAACACACCAGAAAATGCTTGAACTACTGTTATTATACTCTCAAGATGCCTTCAGGAGGATTTAGCAATAATGCTGCTGAACAAGTTTTTCATCAGTTTCAAACTGTGTCAATTTAACACCACTTTTTATAAAAACCTACTTCACGCTTTTTATTTATTCTTATCTTACTATTCATGTGTTAGGTGTTACACCTTGCCTCAACTCATTACATTCTCTGAGAAGAGGAGCTATTATTGGTCACTAGATGATTCTTGAGGGTAGTATTGGACTATGCATTTAAAAATAACCACTGTCCCATGTTCCACTGAATGCAATTCTCTGCCTTTTTGAGAAAAAAATCTAAGTTCACAGTTATGAAATTTATACAATAGAATTGCTTCACCAGAACTATGTAATATTTAAAATATAATTTTAATATTTAAATGCTTAAAATTAATAAATATGCTTATTTAATAAACTAATTCCTTCAAATCAGCATTGATACTGGTAAATTATGCAGGTCCCAGGAGTTGCCACATCAGCCCAGCAAAGACAATGGGCAAGTCCAAGACAGACATTGACCTGGGAGATTCTGTCTTTTCCTGTCTCAAGATCAGCCTGTGAGACTGGAAGAGGGGAAAACCAGCCCTAGAAAAAAATCCTGTATTTGTTTCATTTAAATATATTTAAATAGTTTTAGTAGGCAAAAGTAATCTGTATTCTGAAAAGGAAAAAAAGCACCAAACAGTCAAAAATCCTTTCTTGACCCAAGGACAAGCTCCAAATACCTCCTACGAGATCTCGCTGTGGGACACAAACAGGATCTAAAGCAGCAAGGGGAAAAAAAAACAACTTTAAATATACCTGTGTCTTAAGCAATAAATATATTTAAAAACCTTCAGCTGTAGAATTCTGCTGTGCTATTGACTTTCATATGGAAAATGTATGAGCAGCATATATAAACCTGCTCAAATCATTTTGCAGTTAAACAAACAAGCACATGCCTAGAGGGGACAGAAGAAAGTAACTGCTCTCCTGATGATGAATAGCATTAACTTGCTCTGGCTTGCCAAGTCAGTGAGCGGTGTGAATTTAATGGCAATTAGCCCAGATCAAAGTTGAAGTACCATGAACAGAGTAGGTAAAACTGACAGTATCAAAGAAGGGAGGCATATCATGAGTGAGTGAAAAAAATATGACTTAGATTTATTTATAATGTTTGCAGCTGTTAATGAAAAAGGACAGATCTTTACAAAATGTTTGTTTTCAAAACAGTATTACTGATTAAGCAGATTTTCAGGAGACTGCTTTCATGGGTAAATTGGCCAAAAAACCTGATAGTAAAGAAAAATATTCTGTAATCGCTTCTACTGTGGACACACTGCACAGAATGGTATTTTCCCAAGAAATTAAACTGTGGGTCACAGTCGAGCATTCTCCCTCCTACCTGGCAAACAATTTATCAGCCATCAAAAGCAACAGAAAAAGTTCACAGGTGTCAGAAAGAGGCAGAAAAGGAAAGAATTCATGTGTTTTATGGGCAGTAGACTTTAGGGATTATTAGTAATAGGAAAAATATTCCTGTCATTAAATCTACATGTCTTAATAAGAGTGAAATTTAAAAAGCTATAAATGTAAAATGAGCATGAATGATCTGGAAAGAACAGCTTTAGACTTTTTTTTTTTTTTT